>JAJQQW010000025.1:6185484-6269526 GCA_025583905.1 Ia io | reverse complement strand
CTACATCATTAAAATGTCCATACTACCCAAAGCAATCTATAGATTCAATGCACTCCCCATTAAAATACCAACAGCATATTTCACAGAACTTGAAAGAACTCTCCAAAAATTCATCTGGAATAAAAAAAGACCCCGAATAGCCACAGCAATCCTGAGAAAGAAGAATAAAGTAGGAGGGATCTAAATACCAGATTTCAAGTCGTATTACAAAGCCACTATTCTCAAAACAGCCTGGTATTGGCACAAGAACAGACATCTAGATCAATGGAACAGAATAGAGAAGCCAGATATTGATCCAAACCACTATGCTCAATTAATATTTGACAAAGGAGGCATGAACATACAATGGAATAAAGACAGTCTCTTCAATAAATTGTGTTGGGAAAATTGGACAGATACATGCAAAAAAATGAAACTAGACCAACAACTTATGCCATACACAAAAATAAACTCAAAATGGATACAGGACTTAAACATAAGATGGGAAACCATAAAAATACTAGAGGAATCCACAGGCAGCAAAATCTCAGACATATGTCAAAAGAACTTCTTCACCGATACTGCCCCTAGAGCAATGGAAGCTAAAGAGAAAATAAACAAATGGGACTACATCAAAATAAAAAGCTTCTTTACAGCAAAAGAAACTATCAACAAAACAACAAGAAAGCCAACTGCATGGGAGAACATATTTGCAAATGGCATCACTGATAAAGGTTTAATCTCCAACATCAACAGGCAGCTTATACAACTTAATAAAAGGTAGATAAATGATCCAATAAAAAAATGGGCAACGGACCTAAATAGAATCTTTTCCAAAGAAGACAGAAGGAAAGCCAAGAGACACATGAAAACATGCTCAACGTCACTAATTATCTGATAGATGCAAATCAAAACAATAATGCGGTATCATCTCACACCTGTCAGAATGGCTATCATAAACAAATCAACAAACAACAAGTGTTGGCGAGGATGCGGAGAAAAAGGAACCCTCGTGCACTGCTGGTGGGAATGCAGACTGGTGCAGCCACTGTGGAGAACAGTATGGAGTTTCCTCAAAAAACTGAAAATGGAACCCCATTTGACCCAGTAATCCCACTCGTAGGAATATATCCTACGAAACTGGGAACACCAATAAGAAAGGATATATGCACCCCTATGTTCATAGCAGCACAATTTACAATAGCTAAGATCTGGAAACAGCCTAGGTGCCCATCAGCAGATGACTGGATCAGAAAACTATGGTACATCTACACAATGGAATATTATGCTGCCATAAAAAAGAAGGAATTCTTACCATTTGCAGCAACCTGGATGGAATTGGAGAACATTATGTTAAGTGAAATAAGCCATTCGATGAAAGAAAAATACCACATGATCTCACTCATTTATGGATAATAAAGAACATTAAAAACTTGAACAAAAAGGTAGATACAGAGGCAATAAAGCATCAAACAGTCTGTCAAATTACAGCAGGAAGGCTAGGGAGAGGTGTGGAAGATAAGAGATTAATCAAAGGACTTGTATGCATGCATATAAGCATAACCAATGGACGCAAAACTCTGGGGGGTGAGGGCATATATGGGAGTGGAGTGGGGGGCAATGGTAAGATATGTACACATATAATACCTTAATAAAAAGAAATTGGGAAAAAAAAGAAATCCAATCAAGCAGTCTGGAATTTTCTGGTGAATACCACTGTGGTAATCTGTTACATGGTCCCTCTCCCTGGAATATGAGAGTTGTTTGGGCATCACATTGGAGTGGGTAGAGAGGAGCCTGCAGGAAAGTTATGCGCCTCTCTCTCTCTCTCTCTCTCTCTCTTTCTCTCGTCATCTCTCTGTGTCTGTCTCAATTTCAAAAGATCCAATTTGTGACTCAGTGCAGAATGGGATATCCCATAATATGGCAGATCCTTACATGCCCATGTCTCCAATACTAAAATTTACTGGTTGCCTCCTGCTTGAGACATTGGGTCAGGCTCCTTTCTGAGCTTGGGTGGTAGATTCAGGGATTACCTTTGTTTGAATGGTTGTGAATAAATGTCAGTAATAAAGGGAACTGAATGTGAACCATCTGGTGTCCTCTATGACATGTTAACCCAATTCTCCCATCTGCAGTTACTGGTCAAATAAGAGGGCATGAGCATCCATGATGCACAGACACTAGGCTGCTGAGGATGGTTCAAGGAGATCACATCACCATTTGTCCTTTCCGGTTTGCTGGTACTTTCTGGGGCACTGGTACCTCCTCCCTTACCTCTGTGACTGTTCAGTGGGTCAGCCCACAGTAGGTGCATCCACAGGGACTGGAACAAGTGTCCTGCCGTGAGCACCACTGAAGTACAACTTCTCAGGTGCCATCACAGGTGACTAGTCCAGTCCCTGGACTCAAACACTCCTCCCCACTTGTAGCCAGAGGCTGCTGCCCTGGCGGGGCTGAGTGGACAGGGTTCCACCATCTTTTGTCTGTGGGCACTGCCATCTTTAAGAGTGGGGCAGTAATTTAGCATATCCCCTCCCATGGGCACCATCATTTTTGCAAAGTTTTCGGGGTAAATTAGCATAATCCCTCTTTATTAGATTGGATAATAAGACAGGTGGGCAGTAGTGTTTTTGGATTTTTTAATGAAAGTTCATTAACCAATGAGCCCAATTTGGACATAAAGCAAATGCCCACTTTCTGTTCAAAATGGCCTTTGCTGTGGTCCTGATTCCTTGGAACTATTTCCTAGAGCATCCTGATAATACTTCACCCCCATAAACTGCTGATTGTGGATTTGCAAAGCTATGCAACCGAGAATTTCACACTTCTGAGACCTCAGGGTACTGTTGGCTTTTGGGGGGAAGCTGGTAAGAGACGGTAAACAGCCCACTCAACAGCATCAGGATGGGATCCAGAACCACCACGGGGACGGTGCTGCTGATCTCCTGCCGGTCGTGCCTGAAGGGGATGTGGAACGATGGTGGGAAGCCTATGCCCTCTTCATTCATCACAGAGTGGTAGTTCCATATCACAGCAATGAAGATAAATGCTCAGGACTCCGGAAGCGAAGAAGAGATTGCAGGTGTTTTCCTTCTGAAGATGAGCCACGCACACACTCTGCAGGCCCATTACCATGAGCACTTTCCCCAGAAGAGCAAGGAGGCTGGCGGCCAGCAGCAGGTGCTGAGCTATGCGGATATTGAGCAGCAGGTAGATGTCACTGTAGGTGTAGCGGTGACACGCTATGGCTCTGCTCTGGAGGCTGTTGGACTGGTAAGTGCAGACTTTCCACATCCCTATGCAGGCCAGGCCTGGGGAGGGGGCGGAGCTGCTCTCAATGTACCAAACCGGCCACTAGGC
The DNA here is from genome assembly GCA_025583905.1 of Ia io. Lineage (NCBI taxonomy): Eukaryota > Metazoa > Chordata > Mammalia > Chiroptera > Vespertilionidae > Ia > Ia io. Next base: position 6,266,184 of record JAJQQW010000025.1, on the reverse strand, counting down.
CAGGCCCATGCAAGTCATGGAGAAGATCCATCCTACGGTGGTGACAATGAAACCCGCTACTTGGCAGTTGGCACTGTGGACCAGCGAGGTCATGGCCATGTGTCCCGGGGAACTGCAAACCAATAGAGAGCGTCATGAGGGTGGGACCCACCTGCCTGGAACCGCCCACTGGGGATGAGCAGGGCTATATTGGAGAGGGAAATTCCATATTCCAGAATGGAGATACTTGACCCCATGCTCTGCTGGGGAAGGGTCCTTGGGAAATTTTTACTGAAAGCCTTAAAATATGCAGACTTTCACCCTGCAGAGTACCTAAGTGGTTAGAGCGTCTTCCCAACAGGCCAAAATTGCTAGTTCGATCCCTGGTCAGTGCACATACAATAAGCAACCAATGAATGCATCGGTAAGTGGAACACCAAGTGAATGTTCCTTCCCTCCCTCCCTCCCTCTCTCCCTCCCTCTCTCCCTCCCTCTCTCCTTCCCTCCATGTCTTGAAATCAACAAAAATATGGTCAAACTTTCAAACAGGCAGTTCCATTTATGGGCATTTGTTGAAAGACCCAATTAACATTGGCTACAAATATTTTACAATAGAGATGGGCATCACAGGAGACCAGGAGCTGTGGTGGGAGGGGCCAGGGGGGGCACAGAAGATGGGCCCAGACCTGCCCCTGTGCCCACCGAATCCCACAGTTCCTTTCATGCACTGGGCACCTAGTGTTTATATATAAAACCCTAATATGCAAATCGACCAAACAGCAGTACATCTGGTCTCTATGATGCACACTGACCATCCTGGGGAAGAACCTCAATACAGAACCTGCCCCCTGGTGTTCAGTGCACTCCCAGAAGCCAGGCTCACAGCTGGCAAGTGCAGTGGAGGTGGCGGAAGCCTCCATGGCAGCGCGAAGGATCCCTCAGGGGATGTCTGACTGCTGCCTTAGGCCTGCTCCCAGAAGGTGAGAGGGCATAGGCTGGGTAAGGTACCCCTCAGTTGGTACCCTCCCCCCTCAGTGCATGAATGGCGTGCCTCTAGTGTTTTCATATATCTCTTGGCCTTCTATAGGTCCTGTTTGGAAAAGTGTCTATTTAAGTCCTTTGCCCTTTTTTTATTGGATTGTTTATCTTTGTTAAGTTTTATGAGTTCCCTGTAAATTTTGGAGATTCAACCCTTACTGGAGATAACATTGGCAAATATATTCCCCCATGCAGTGGGCATACTTGTTTTGTTGATGGATTCTTTTGCTGAGCAGAAGCTTTTTATTTTGATGTAGTCCCTTTTTTTAAATTTTCTCCTTAGTTTCCTTTGCCTTAGCTGAATCAGTAAAAATATTGCTAAGACATATGTCATATTTTGCGGCCTATGGATTCTTCTAAGATTTTTATAGTTTCCCATCTTCCATTTAAGTCCTTTATCCACTTTGAGTTTATATGTGTATATGACGTAATTTGGGGTCTACTTTCATTATTTGCAAGTATCTGTCCAATTTTCCCAACACCATTTATTTTTATTTTACTATTTTTTAAAATATATTTTTTGATTTTTTACAAGATATTTCATCGATGATTGAAACATGATTTCATTTATTGCAAGGTACATGTATCTGGGACCCTCCATCTTTGTATCTGTTTTTCCCAACACCATTTATTGAAGAGACTATCTTGCTCCATTGTATGCTGTTTTATCCTTTTGCAAAGATTAATTGAGCATGACACCTTGGGTGGATTTCTGGATTTTCTGTTCTTTTCCATTGACCTATATGTCTGTTCCAGTGCCAGTAACAGGCAGTTCTGAGAATCAGTGGCTTTGTAATATAGCTCAGTATCTAATATTGTGATACATCCAACATTGTACTTCTTTCTCAGGCTATTCAAGGCCTTTTTTTAATTCTATGCCAGAGGCCCAGTGCATGAAATTCATGCTGGGTAGGGACCCTAGGCCTGGCCGTCAATCAGGGCTGATCTGTGGGGTGACCAGCGTGGTGATCGGAGGCTCCCGCTGGCACTTGCCTTAGCTGGCCTGGGGCTTGAGGACTGGGGACTGCTCCTGTGTTGAGCATCTGACCATTGGTGGTCAGTGCGCGTCATAGCGGCTAGTCGTTCTACAGGTTGTTCTGCTGTTCGGTCATTTTGCATATTAGGCTTTTATTATATAGGATGCATTTTTGGAGACTGTTCTAGGTATGTGAACTATTCTGTTGGTATCTTAATGGGGAGTGCATTGAATCTACAAACTGTTTTGGACAATATGGCCATTTTATTGATGTTTATTCTGCCAATCCATCAACACAGTGTATTCGTTCATTTGTTTATGTCTTCCTCTACCTCTTTTTTTGAATGTCCTCTCATTTTACAAGTACAGTTCTTTTACTTCCTAAAGTTTATTCTTAGGTATCTTAATTTTTTTTTGTTATAATGATAAATTGGATTTTTTTTTTTTTTTTTTTTTCTCTTTCTGTAACTTCATTATTGGTATATAAAAAAAGCCATAGATATCTGGAAGTTAATTTTGTATCCTGCCACATTGCTGAATTCATTTTTTTTTTTAATTCTATTTGTTTTTTTTTTTTTTTTTTTTTTTTTTTTTTATGGAGTTTTTGGGATTTTCTATGTACAATATGTCATTTGCGAATAGTGACACTTTCACTTCTTCTTTTCCAGTTGGGATGCCTTTCATTTCTTCTTTTCTGATCGCTATGGCTAGCATTCCCATACTATATCAAACAGTAATCATGAAAGTTGTCATCCCTGTCTTGTTCCTGTTCATAGGGAAAATGGTTTTAGTTTTTGCCCATTGAGTATGATGTTGCCTGTAGGTTTGTCAGATATGGCATTTATCATGATGAGATATGCTCCCTCTATTACCACTTTGCTGAGAGTGTTTGTCAAAATTGGGTGCTGGATTTTGTACAATGCTTTTTTCCTGTATGTATCAGTATGATAATGTGTTTTTTATCTTTCAGTTTGTTTATATGATGTATCACATTTATTGATTTACAAATATTGTACCAGCCTTGCATCCCTGAAATAAATCCCATTTGATCTTGGCATATGGTCCTTTAAATATATTTCTGGATGAGATTTGCTAATACTTTGTTGAGTATTTTAGCATCTATGTTCATCAGGGATATTGGACTATAATTATCTTTCTTTGTTGTGTCTCCATCTGGTTTCAGAATTAGGATAATGTTGTCTCTTAAAAAAAGAGTTTGGAAGTGTTCCTTCCTTTGGATTTTCTGAAATAGTTTGAGGAGTATAGGTGTTAGTTCTTTTAATGTTTGGTAGAACTCCCCCGTGAAACCATCTATACCTGGGCTTTTGTTTGGTGGGTTTTTTTTGATTACTACTTCTATTTCATTAGCCCATTTCATTAGTTGTTCTTAGCCTATTCATTTTTTTTTATTTTTTTTTTTTTTTTATTCTTCCTGACTCAGTTTTGGGACTTTGCAATTTTCAAGGAACTTGTCTATTTCATCCATACTCTCTAGCTTGTTGGCATATAGTTGTTCATAGTATTTTATTACAATCCTTTGTATTTCTGTGCTGCCAGTGGTTAGTCTTCCACTTTTATTTCTGTTTTTATTTCTTTGGGTCTCTCTCTTTGTTCCTTGAAGATTCTGGCTAATTAATGGTTTATTGATTTTTTGTTAATCCTTTCAAAGAACAAGCTCTCCTTTTCATTGTTTTTTTTTTTTTTTTTTTTTTTTTTTTTTTTTATTTATTTATTTATTTTCTACTCTAATATTTATTATGTTGTTCCCACTACTTAAACTGGGATTTTCTTGTTTTTCTCTTTCTAGTTATTTAAGTTGTAGCATTAAATTGTTTATTGCTGATCTTCCTTTCTTTCTCTCTCTCTTTCTTTTCTTTCTCTCTCTCTTTCTTCTCTCTTTCTTTCTTTCTTTCTTTCTTTCTTTCTTTCTCTTTTCTTTCTCTCTCTCTCTCTCTCTCTCTTTCTCTCTCTCTCTCTCTCTCCTTCCTCCTTCCTTTCCTTTCCTTTCCTTTCTTTCCTTTCCTTTCCTTTCCTTTCCTTTCTTCCCCCTTCTTTCCTCTTCCTTCCTTCTTTCCTTCTTCTTCCTTCCTTTCCTTTCTTCCTTCCTTCTTTCTTTCTTTCTTTCCTTTCCTTCTTTTTTCTTTCTCTTTTTTTTCTTTCTTTTCTCTCTCTCTCTCTCTCTCTCTCTCTCTCTCTCTCTCTCTCTCTCTCTCTCTTCTTTCTTTCTTTTTTTCTTTCCTTTTCTATATGCCTGTAGCCATGACTGTTTTGGTTCAGTGGATAGAGCGTGGGCCTGTGGACTGAAGTGTCCCAGGTTTGATTCCAGTCAAGGGCATGTACCTTGGTTGTGGGCACATCTCCAGTAGGGCATGTGCAGGAGACAGCTGATCAATGTTTCTCTCTCATCAATGTTCCTAACTCTGTATCTCTCTCCCTTTGTCTCTGTAAAAAATAAATAAAATAAATAAAGTAAAATAAAGGAGATATGCCTGTAGTGCTATGAACTTCCCTCGCAGGACTCCTTTTGCTGTATCTCAGAAATTTGGGATTGTTGTATGTTCATTTTCATTTGTTTCCAGGAAGTTTTTGTTTTATTTCTTTATCTCATTGGTAACTCAATCATTGTTTATTAACATGCTATTTATCCTCCATGTGTTTGTATGTTTTCGGTTGTTTTTACTGTAGTTGATTTTTCCTTTAATTCCACTGTGATCTGAGAGATGCTTGATATGATTTCAGTTCTTGAACTAGTAGAGACTGCTTGTGTATCCTAACGTGTGGTTTCTCTTTGTGAATGATTTTGGGCGCTTGAGAAGAATGTATATTCTGCGTTGGCATGAATTGTTCTATAAATGTCAATTAAATCCATCAGATCCTGTTTGTCCTTTAGAGTCTGTTTCCTTGTTATGTTTTTGTTCCTAGGCTCTATCCAGGGAAGCCAGATGGGTGTTAAAGTCTCCTACTATGACTGTGTTGTTCTCAATCTCTCTGTTAAATTCCTCTAGAAAAATTTTTATTATATATGAACTAGAGGCCTGGTGCACGGAATTCATGCACGGGGGGTATTCCTCAGCCCGGCCTGCAACCTATCCAATCTGGGACCCCTCAAAGGGGGGTTTACATGGATCGGGCCTAAACCGGCAGTCGGACATCCCTCTCACAATCTGGGACTGCTGGCTCCAACCTCTCACCTGCCTGCCTTCCTGCCTGATTGCCCCTAACCACTCTGCCTGCTGGCCTGCTCACCCCCAACTGCCCCCCACTGATGGTGTGCTGGCCCCCAAATGCCCCTCGCCAGCCTGCCCCTCGCCTGCCTGATCACCCCCAACTGCTCCCCTGCTGGCCTGCTTGCCCCCAAATGCCCCCCTACTGGACTTCTCGCCCCCTTCTTCCCTCCCCACTGGCCTGCTCACCCCCAACTGCCCCCCTCCTGGCCTGCTCACTCCAAACTCCTCCCTGCTGTCCTAATCATCTCCAACTGACCCCCACTGATGACCTGCTCACCCCCAACTGGCCCCCCTGCTAGTCTGCTTACCCCCAACGACCCCTGCCATCCATCCTGGCCTGGTCACCCCCCTGGTGACCCAAGGTCCTAGGCCCTCCTTTTTTTCTTTTTCTTTTCAGCACCTCCTTGAGTGGAGGCCAGGGCCAGCTGGGAGCAAGTATCTAGGATTTCTTTATGTTCTGTAATTGAAACTTTGTAGCCTTGAGCAGATGACAGGGCCGGCCAGGGCAGGTGGGAAGCTTGGCTTCCTCCATCGCCGGGGGCAACCCAAGCCTCCTGTTTCCTCCAGCTCCGTGGCGGCCACCATCTTGTTTGGGTTAATTTGCACACTTGCTCCTGATTGGCTGGTGAGTGTGGCTTGGCATAGCAGAGTGTTGGTTAATTTGCAGGTTTCTCTTTTATTAGCATAGATACTAGAGGCCCAGTGCATGAAACAAATTAAGTATTCTCCTTGGAAAACCTAAATGAAAAAAAGTGTCGAGGAACCTCCAACAAGTCTGCAAAACAATTGTTCACCTCCTTCCTATGGCATTTTGTATGTCCTCAACCTTTAAAGGAATAGTATAAGTAGGAAGAAAAATTACATATGGAATGATATCAATGTTTGGAGAAATCTAAATGTAAGCATCCTTTTGCTTATTGAAATGACATCAGCATCTGTCTGATATGGGAATAATAAGATTGAAACAGAGATTGCACTTAAACTGAACCAGTTATCTTTCCTGACTATACCTCTGAATGAAATGAACAAAAGTGCCCCTTGATAGTGATATGTATTTTACTGTAGAACTACTCATGCACTTTCTCTTCAACTATTTGACATTTAATGTACCATAAAGGTTATGCTCGCCCAAACATCGAGTTATCATGAGGCCTCAGTATTTTTATCAATGAATGTAAACAAAAACCATGAACAGGAAAGGTTTTCAAAAACTCACCTCTTGGCTTGTTGAGTGTATAGTTATCAACAAAACTTCCAACGTGAATTTTAAAAGTTACCACAAAAATGTGTGGTTTCTAAAAATTAATTTTATTAGAATAGTGTATGTGAAGTTCATTGAAAAATTTGGAAGCTGGAACCTCATTTTTTTAAGGACTTTAAAGTCTAGCATGTCAGATTGGGGGGCAGTGAGGGAATAAGCCCTGTTCGGATTGGCTCAGTGAGACCCCTTTTTCATTGCCACCTGGTATGCTGCTGGATTGTGTGAAACACTTAATAAAGCCACTTGCACATCAAATTTACTCAGCTAAATTTTACCAATGTAGGTTTGAATTGATAACATATTTTAGTGCAGAGAAAAACAAGATGGCAAACAATACAAAACTTCCCAGTATGGAATAGAACACATTATAAACAATCCTCTGGGGAAGTGGACTAGAAAAAGGAAGATTAAAGGAGAAGAAGGAACAGCATAAAAATACTGACTATGACAAAAGGCTCCTTCTTGTATTTCTTAAATGGATATTATGGGTATCAAAACCCTAAGTTATTTTATATTTTTAGATATATTTATTTTTATTGTTTTCAGAGAGGAAGGAAAGAGTTAGAACCATCAATGGTGAGAGAGAATCATTGATTGGCTGCCTCCTTCAAGACACTTACTGGGCTTGGAGCACACAACCCAGGCATGTCCCGGACTGGGAATTGAACCCAGACCTCCTGGTTCACAGGTCGAAACTGAACCCCTGAGCCAAGCGGGCCAGGCTTTGGCTCTTTTTATTCAGAGTATTCCCTTTAACAACCCTGTCTCCCAGCTGCCCTAAATCCAACTTGCCTGACTGCTGTGCAGATTGGTGGATTCTGGGGTACATTCAATAGTAAGCAACCGACTATGTATGCCTTACTCTTCCTGCTTGCTTTCTGATGGCCTGGAGACCCCCATTTATAGGGCCTTCATGTTTAGGATCCCTGTGCACCAGCAGTCACCACCTACCCAGGGCCCCTGTACGCCCATCTTCACAGATGATGTCTCTATCTAAACATGCACTTTCTAAGCCTCATTGTAATGGTACTGTGCCTTTTTGAACATTTTGATGGAAAAATCCAGATTCTAATGAAGAATTTTGCTGGATTTCTCAGTTGTGGTCTCCAGAAGAAGTAAAGTGTCAAGTGCAGGACACCCTGTTGAGAGACAACATGCAGCAATGAATTTTCTTTTGTTTTGTCTTGTTTAAATGTGGTGGGTTTTTAAATTGATTCTTTAGAGAGAGATGAATGTAGACAGAAAGACAAAGAAGCATACATTGAGCCAGAAATATTAATGGTTGCCTGGGGACCGGATCTGCCACCTGGACATGTGCCCTGACCAGGAATCAAACAGGTGACCTTTGTAATGCACAGGACTATGCCTAGCCACACTGGCCAGGGTGCACTGACTTTCACTTTCTTTTCTTCCTTAACTTGCATCTGGTGGCTAATAATCACTATTAATGCTAATAACAGTGGGCAATTCCAGAACAGGACATGCTGACAAGTGCTTTACATAAGTTAGCTCCACAAGTGAATCTCAACACAACGTAATGGGACACGGTCTCTATATGTGGTGAGGAACCAACACCCAGATCATGCGATGTTTAGCCCATGCCCTTCCTCCCCCAGAACCTACCCATTTTTATACTTTTCCTCAAATTCCAGAGGTTCTGATTCCCATCATGGACACTGTTCCCTGTCAAGGTGGAGATGGGAAGACAAGGTGCAAGTGAGAGACAGAGAGAGAGAGAGAGAGAGAGAGAGAGAGAGAGAGAGAGAGAGAGAGAGAGAGAGAGAGAGAGAGAGAGAGAGAGAGAGAGAGAGAGAGAGAGAGAGAAGAGAGAGAGAGAGAGAGAGAGAGAGAGAGAGAGAGAGAGAGAGAGAGAGAGAGAGAGAGAGAGAGAGAGAGAGAGAGAGAGAGAGAGAGGGAGTCTGATATAAGAGAGAAGCATTTTCTGATCCTTGTTCTCTGATCCTCTTTCTTGGGGTTTTTGGGGGCTCACTGTCTGTTATAGATATTTCAGCATTTTCTCTCCCCAATAGAAGTAGCAGAGTGTGCCTGGCCGGTGTGACTCAGTAGACCTATAATACAAGAGGATATAATTGAATTATCAGGTGGGACTGATGCCTGAGTTCAGGACTGACTCCCCAGGGGGCATGTGCAAGAGACAGCCAACCAATGATTTTGTCTCAATATTGCGGTTTCTATCCTTCTCTCCCTCTCCCTTTCTCTCTGAAATTAATAAGAAATGTATTTAAGAAATGGTAAAATATGCTCCCAAGTTGATGGGCCCAAACTAGAAATGGGGGAAGGAAGAAGAAAATAAAGTAACGGCAATTAAAAGTATGAAGGGCCAGGTGCTTTGTGTGGCAAGCTAGGAAGCTGCTTACACCCAGCAGAGAGCAGCAAGCACATGAGTGGCTGGCACTGCATGAGAGGCAGTAGAAGGAGAAAAAGCAGGACCGACTCCCTCACAAGGGAGATGAGAGGCACACATGGAGCCCTGCCCCTGGGCCTGGGTGTGTGGTCTTCTCCCCAGGTGTTCCTCTGGCCGGCCACTCAGTGAGCCAAATGAGACAGCCCAGGGCCAGAATGCAGTGGCATGTGGACAGGGAGCCTGTTTCTTGCTGGAGAGCTGACTGTCCGTTTACTATGGGATCCAACCGCACAGTATGACATCTCCCTTTCACTTGGTTGTATTGCCCCTCAGGGTGGCCCTCCATACCCCCAACTCCCCAGAGTGACCTTCACCTGTGTCCACTTAAGTGCTCTCCCGGAACTGGCTTGGGGTTGTCCACTCTTCAGATATAAAACCCAGTGCAAGTCTGTGGCTAATAGATGGTTTACGACCTCCTTGATTGATGGGAAGGAGGGGCATGTGCGGAGAGTCTTCTCACATTATGACCTAGCCTCCACAAAGGGTTTCATATTCTTAGTACAGGACACAGATTCTAAGCAAAGGTTTATGCCAGCTTAGCATTTTGCTGAAAGGAATATAACTGTGTTTACTGGCCACACTTAATTGAATTCAAGCAGGGGCTGGATCCAGGGGGATGACAGGCATGGATTTGTGAGTTCAAGCCTCTGACTAGCTGGCAGGATGATGTCCCTTTCAGTACTGGGGGCCTGGCTTGTGCATAGGGAATCCCTACCATGGAGTAGTCAAAGGCCTCCAGAGTCCCCCAATCCCCTCAGCCCCCCAGCTGCCAAGGGCAGGCCTGAGGCACAGGCAAGCCTTAGTTGACAGCTGCCCAACCTCCCAGGGCCTCCCAAGGCTCAGGTAACCAGGGCCGGCCGAGGCTTGAACTTCAGGCAGTGGCAGCAGCACAGGTATGATGGGGGGTTGCCTTCCCCTGATTGCCAGGCTGCCTGTTGCCCCTGAGGGCTCCTGGCCTATGAGGGGGGTGGCGGGACTAAGGGACCTCCCCTCCAGTGCATGATTTTTCATGCACTGAGCCTCTTGTTGGGTAAATAACTAATGTTATACAACTACTGTGCAGAAATGAGAGTTGCTGGAATTCTCAAAACTCCCTCTCAAACTCCCACTACACACAACTGACCTGACCGACCTGACCTTCTATATGTCATGAGTGGAAGGAAATCCCCTTCCATTACCAGACTCAGCAAGTATCTAATTCTCTCTCCACCTGTATATGCAATTTCCCCAAATGTGCAAAAGCAGAAGAGTGGTGGAATCCCCCTTCCATTACCAGACTCAGCAAAGTATCATGATTATCATCATTTTCTCTCTCCTTCATTCATTTTCTCTTCCTTTCTTTTCCTTCTTTTCATCTATTTTTCTTTCTCTGTAGAACTTTAAAGCAAACCCCAGACATCACATTTCTTCATCCTTATACACTTCAAAAACTAGTCTAAAAAAAAAAGGACATTTCCTTGCATAACCATAGTATACCTTTAAAGTTAACATCTTTTTATTGTTATCATCAAATACCAGAATTTTTAAATGCTTCAAAAATAATTGTATAGTCCTAGCTTGTTCAGCTCAGTAGATAGAGCATTGGCCTGCGGACTGAAAGGTCCCTTGTTCGATTCTGGTCAAGGGCACATGCCCAGGTTTGTGAGCTCGATCGCCACTAGGGGCATGCATGCAGGAGGCAGCCTATCAATGATTCTCTCTCTTTTTTCTATCTCTCTCTCCCTCTCTGAAATAAATAAAAACATATTTTAAAAAATAAGTGTACAATTTTATTTATTTTATTGCATAAGATGTTCACTCTGCCTCTTAAGTCTCAATTTAAAGCACTCCCCTTTCCACACCTTCTTTGCTATTTTTTCAAAAAAGATTTTGGTTTGCTGAAGAAAAGGAGCCAATTGTCCTGATTTTGAAATTGCTACCTACCTCTTAAAGCTTAATTAGATTCCCAGTTGGCATAGGTCTTGTTTCTACAAATCTAGGTAACTGCTCTCAGAACCACACCCGATAGGTATACCCTGTGTGAAAAAATATTTCTCTCCCATGCTTCATTTGTGTGGTCAAACTCACTCCCTGGGTAAGGTGTAAGCTCCCCCTCTTCTACTAACATCCTCATCTCATTACATTCCAAAATCATGTTTATAGGCATGTCAGGAGAGACAACAACTTCAGCTCACTCACTGACTGGTGGCTTCTTTCAGCTAATATTAACTAGTTGTATTTCAGGCGAGAAGTGCCTCTAAAACATCTAGTCAAGAATTTTGGGGAAATAACATACACCTGACCCACACCCTGTGTTCCATTGCTCACAGCTCTGCAGAAGTTTCAAAGGACTCAATTAAAACTCAACCATTAACTGGGGGAGGTCTGTAATAGGTTTAAATTGAGACAGACTCACTTCAATTTCAGAGCTACAGGAGAGAAATCCAAGGGCTGTCATGAAATGACTTTCTTCTCAAAGAGTACTTAAGTCTCTGAGAGCAGAGTGTGTGACAAAATTTCCCCCTGGGGCATAAGTCTGTCAGCTATTTAAACATGTGTTCCAAAGATATCGCCTGTGGACCCCAGAATATTCAGTGGATCCTTTGGCTGTGGGCAAGGGATGCTTCCCTCTTCCCTCTGATAGAGCAAGTGTAAAGTGGTAGAAGCCCCTTCTCTGCCTGCTGTGTTTTGCCCCTTCTCTGCCTGCTGTGATTTGCACAATGTCCTTAGAACTGGGAGGAAGTCACAGCCTCTGCATTGAGTGAGAGACCCTGGCCCCCATCGCAGGGGTTTGAAAGGAGCCTCTCGGTCCCATAGGGCATTCAGGGCTAGCCTTGGGCCAAGTCTTACCCATTCTCCTTGCACCTGGGGAATGACTGGGGTATGGTTCCAAGGTAAACACCATGTTTCTCCCCATGAAATCTGTTTCCGAAATAGGCCTTGTTAACAGACTGACAGGACATATAAGTTTCAAACTGGACGTGTGTTATTTAATTGAGTCAAACCTCTGGTTATTTGAAAAAGGAAGCTCTTGGGAGACATGCTTCTGATGAGGACCAGTTTCTGGAACCTGATACCCTGAGCAGGGCAGTGTGCCTGCCTCTGGCTGGTCACACAGGTAATTCCAGAACCTCTGGGGCTGTGGAAAGCTGTCTCTTGACCCCTCTTCGCCTGCAGTGTCAACAGAGAACAAGTGGACAGGTCATAAGGGTTCAGATGCAGCAGGTGAGGTGGCCACCACAGCGGGTTCTGCTCTGGGGACGCAGGGAAAAGAGTTCCAATCCCTTGTCAAGGGCTCTTTGGGAATGACTGTTTAAGGTTCTCACTTTATTATTTTTTCACAGGAATAAGGCAAGAGAATGTGTCCTGCACCTTTCCCATCAGGGCAGAACACAGCGAGGGCGCCTGAGGGTGGTATTTCTCTCATTCTTTCTCCTCCCTGGGATCCTCCCAAAGTACCCAGGAGCTAGAGGCTGCCATGTGGCCTTTGGGCTTGGGGCCAGCATGGGACAGTGCCTGGCCTCTGCTGGGGGTGCCAGGCAGGGAGGGTCCCTGTGAGAGCACTTGAGGAGGGAGACACAGCAGAAGCAGCGCCTGGGCTCCGGGACACCAGCAGGTGCCTGTCACAGTGCCCGCCCTGTGAGCTGAGTGTTTCCTGACTCAGGAGTCACTTTGCCCTTTTGCTTCCTTGTTCTCCCTGTTTGCCACCCCCTTTGGCCCTTCTTCTCCTCCCTGCCCACCTCCATCCCCAGCTCACGTGTCCCGTGTGAGTTCCTAGCAGGAACTCTTCCAGGGAGACAGTAAGGTCCAACTGGAAGCAGAGTCCGGTGACAGCCAGGGCCCAAGTCAGTTTCGCCCCAAGGTCCTGGTCCAAGGACTGATCAGGGAGGCCACCCCGTGGCCTGGAACTAGCTCCCTATCATGAGACTTGCTCCCCATCACCATGGCTCTTCTTCCAGTTTTTCTACTTAACACCCAGATGGATTACAGTGACTATTTGGTCTAAGACCTCAAAAAGGACATTTCTACAGTAGAAAGACTTCAACTCTTGAAGACCTGTTCCGTGGCTCTGGCCCTTTAAGGTGGGCCTGCAGGCCAGCCCTGGGAGCCATGGAAACATAAGAATGTTTGGTTTCCTCATCTCTGTTACAGCCTGGCAGTTGCTACCATTTGTACATCTGAGACGTCCTCCTCCTGCCTTCTGTATTGGCTGGGTAACCATTGTGCTTTATTTTTTACCCTAGTTAAGAGAGCCCTGAGATTTCTTGGGGTGGGGGGGTGTGTATGTAATCCCTTTATTTGCTCTGTGAACAGGTTAACTGTCATCAGCAGTCCTGCAGAGAGGTGAACGTAGGCCACCTTTATTTGTTTATCATTTATGTTAAAACTTGTCTTTTGTAAAAACATGTTTTTATTGCTTTTAGAGAGAGAGGAAGGGAGAGGGAGAGAGAGATAGAAACATCAATGATGAGAGAGAATCATGGGTCAGCTGTCTGCATGCCCCCTACTAGGGATCCATCTCACAAAACCGGGCATGTACCCTGGACAGGAATCAAACCATGAACTCCTGGTTGATAGGGCAATGCTCTACCACTGAGTCACACCAGCCAGGACTGGCTACCTTAATTAGACAGAAATGAGCACCATCACATTTTCAGGCTGGTCTACAAGCCTCTTCGCTGATAGCTTTGTCAAATCACAGGGCCTTGCTCCTTTCATAAATCAAACACATATTTCTCTTTATAAATGATCAGCTTTCTTATGTCCTTTCATGTTATAACTGGAGGCCCTGTGCACGACATTCATGCACTGGGGAGAGGGGGAGGGTCCCTCAGCCCGGCTGTGCCCTCTCGCAGTCTGGGACCCCTGGGGGATTCTGCCTGCTCCCCAGAGGCAGGAGAGGCTCCCGCCACAGCTGCTGCCCTCACGAACTGTGAACCTAGCTTCTGGGTGAGTGGTGCTCCCCCTGTGGGAGCGCATTGACCACCAGGGGGAAGCTCCTGCATTGAGCGTCTGCCCCCTGGTGGTCAGTGCACATCATAGTGACCAGTTATTCCGCCATTTAGTCAATTTGCATATTATGGTTATATTATTATAGAACTAAGGCCCAGTGCATGAAATTCATGCACTCGGAAGGGGGGGCGTCAGCCTGGCCTATACCTTCTTGAAGTCTGGGAGCCCTTGAGGGATATCCAACTGACGGCTTAGGCCTGCTTCCCATGAGAGTGCACTGACCACCAGGGGGCAGCTCCTGCATCGAGTGTCTGCTCCCCCGTGGTCAATGTGCATCATAGCTACTGGTTGTTCCACTGTTTGGTCAATTTGCATATTTGCCTTTTATTATATAGCATAAGACTACAGGCCTGGTGCATGAATCTGTGGATATTGAAAGGAAATTAATTACAAGGTGACCAACGAGGTGGGACTGGGCAAGATGTGCCGGAAATGCCCTGTAGCTAACCTCCCATAGTCCCTTCCCAGCCAGCCACACCTGGGGCAGCACCGGGGTTCAAAGGGCATCTGCAGAGTCAGCGGGATTGCTCCAGGAGGTGGTGTCCCTTGGCCTGGCCTGCGGGTATCAGGCTGAAACTGACAGCCCGACTTCACCCAAGAGGTCCCAGTGTGCAAGAGGGCACTCTGCAAAGTTGCTATCACTCGGCAGCCCCTGCATTGAGAGTTTGCCCCCTGGTGGTCAGTATGGGTCATACCTACCAGCTGGCTGGTCAGCCAGTAAGTTGCCTAGCCTTTTTATATATATAGAGAGAGAGGCCCGGTGCACAAAATTAGTGCAAGGGGGAGTGGACAAAATTCGTGCAAGGGGGAGTGGGGTGTCCCTCAGCCCAGCCTGCACCCTCTCCAATCTGGGACCCCTCGAGGGATGTCCGACTGCCCGTTTAGGCCCGATCCCACTGCTGGCTCCCAACCACAAGCCTGCCTACCCTCCTGATTGCTCCTAACTGCTTCTGCCTGCCAGCCTGATCACCCTCTAACCACTCCCCTGCCAGGCTGTTTGATGTCTAACTGCTCCCCTGCCAGCCTGTTTGATCCCAACTTCCCTCCTCTGCCAGCCTGGTAACCCCTTAACTGCCCTCCCCTGCAGGCTTGATCGCCCCAACTGCCCTCCCTTGCAGGCCTGGTCCCTCCCAACTGCCCTCCCCTGCTGGCCTGATTGCCTGTTTGATCCCAACTTCCCTCCTCTGCCAGTCTGGTAACCCCTTAACTGCCCTCCCTTGCAGGCCTGTTCCCTCCCAACTGCCCTCCCCTGCTGGCCATTTTGTGATGGCCATTTGTGTCCACATGGGGGCAGGATCTTTGACCACATGGGGGCAGCCATCTTGTGTGTTGGAGTGATGGTCAATCTACATATTACTCTTTTATTAGATAGGATAGAGGCCTGGTGCATGGGTGGGGGCCAGCTGGTTTGCCCTGAAGGGTGTCCTGGATCAGGGTTCCCTTGGGGTGTGGGGTAGCCTGGGAGAGTGGCTTTTGGTGGTTTGCAGGTCGGCCAGGCCCTCTGGCCACCCAAGCAGAGTCCCTGATATCAGTGGTTTATTTACCTTCTACAATTGAAACTTTGTAGCCTGGAATGGAGCCAAGCCTCCTGCTTGCTCTGTGGTTGCAGCCATTTCTGTTGGGATTTATCTATCTTCTATAATTGAAACTTTGTAGCCTTAAGCGGAGGCCTGGGCCAGACAGGGTATGTGGAAAGCTTGGCTTCGTCCATTGCTGGGGAAACCCAAGCTTCCCTCCTGCTCTCTATGTGGCCCTAGCCATCTTGGTTGGGTTAATTTGCATACATGATCCTGATTGGCTATACATACATACATGCTTACATACATATACATCTTAGAGGCCCATTGCACAAATTTGACAAATTTGTGCGTGGGTGGGGTCCAGCTGGTCTCTCACAATGGGGGCCAATCAAGCTTGGCTAGAGGGAGGGAGGGGCCGTGGGCAATTGGCCAGACAACCCCACTCACAATCAGGGAGTTGGAGGCCAATTGGGGGCTGGGATGGCCAGAGGGAGGGGGCTGTTGGGGGCCCAGATCAGGCTGGTTGGCTGCTGCAGTGCATGTCATAGCCACCAGTCATTCTGGTCATTGTGGTCACTGGGCTTTTTATATATAGATAACACAATATAAAATTTTCCATTTTAACCACTTTTAAGTGCACAGTTTAGCCGCATTTAGGACATTAACATTGCTGTGTTATCATCACCACCATCATCTCAACAACTTTTTCACCTCCCCAAACTGAAACTGTCTTCAATGAACCCTCCTCTCTCTAGCCCCTGGCACCCACAGTTGTTTTCTGTCACTCTGAGTTTGACTGCTATAGGGACCTCATATACATGAAATGATACAGTACTTTTGTCTGTGTTACTGACTTATTTCACTTGGCAGAATGTCTTCATAGTTCATCCATGTTGTAGTATGTGTCCAAATTTCCTTCATTTCCTCTTAATATATTTTTATTGATGTTAGAGAGGAAGGGAGAGGGAGAGATAGTAACATCAGTGATAAGAGAGTGTCATTAATTGGCTGCCTCTTGCAACCCCCTCTACCGAGTATTGAGCAAGCAACCCACCAATCGAACCACCAACCTTCTGGTACATGAGACAATTTATCAAAACTGAGCCACACCACCCAGGGTCCCTTTCATTTTTATGTGGCATAGAGAAGCCTATATATGCTCATTATTAAAATTATCATGGGATTTTCTTTTCATTTATTCTATTTTTTGTTGTTAATCCTTACCAGAGGATATTCTGCCCCTTGGTTTTTAGAACAAGTGCAAGGGAGGGGAGGACAGGGAATGATGAAGAGAGAGAGAGAAAGAGAAAGAGAGAGAGAGAAACCTTAATGTGATAGATACATCAATTGGTTGCCTCCTACATGCACCCTAACTGGGGCTAGGGATTGAACCTGAAACTCAGGCATGTGCCCATTACCAAATTGAACCTGAGACCCTACAGTGGGCTGATGTTCTACCCACTTAGCAACACAGGCCAGGTCTAGTATTTACTCTTTTGATATGAATAAATGTCAACCCATATTAGGACAGCCAGAAAGTACTGTGTCAACAGCAAGGGCTTTGGAGCCTGGGTGTGCTATTTATATCTCTGTGACCTTGAGTAGGTTACTTAAACTCTCTGTGCTCAGGATCCTCATCTATGAAATGGGATCATAGCTGTATATGTATTAGTGGGTCATATTAACTGAATGAATTAATATTCATGTGTTTGAAGTCGGGCATGGCCCATACAGAGCACAATATACACATGTAAGAAATCTTTGGAGCGGTGCAAAGATTTGCTGGCATGGTTCTGAGCCCCACACTCTACCTGACCACACCTCTTGCACTTTAGGGGTTCTTTCTCCTGGTGGACCATTTCCTGTTGGCTGGACATTCCTCACCCATCCACATTCCCTGCAGTTCCCAAGTATACCTGCCATCTCCGATATTCTGAATACTCAGGCCCTTCCACATGGACTGCTGGTAAAATGTCTAAATAAGATATAAGGAGACTTTCTAATTTGATCTTCAGAAAAGACATGTCCCCATCCCCCCAGGTGTGGACACAGACTCACCCAAATGTCCCCAAGCTGGCATGTTTTCCTGCAAAGGCAGCCTTCTCCTCCCTGACTCCCTCACTCCACCAAAACTCACTGGGCCTGGGATCCATTCCCTCATCCCTCTGTTGGCGAGGAGGTCATCAGACTGGCTGTCAACCCATCCCATCTCATGAGGGAACTTTCCAATGGGTAACATGTAGAGGGCATGTTCCCCTGGGGAGTTGATACTCTACTGGGCATATCAGGCTTCCCAGCAAGGAGCTAGGGTTTGGAGGAGCCAAACAGCTTCTGCCTGGGGAGCTCCCTATGGAATTCACTCTGAGTGGGCCTCATTCCCTCATGTTAATCAGCAGAGAGAAGCCCTGGGAACCCCATGTTCTGGTTAGTCCAGCAACTGCTCCCATGGGTTCAAATGAAAAAGAGATCCAAATAAGTTGGCCCACAATCTAGATGTTGCTTCACACGATATACTTGCTTCATGCAAAACACATCAGGATATTTTTAACTTGCACCCGAAAGAAGCCAACATGTAAAGGTGGGATTTTGAGCGAGGGATGAGTAAAAAAGTAAATAGGCATGACTTATTTTAGGCAACATATAAATCTTCAAGGTCATGTTTATTTTTAACTACAAAAGCACATATGTTTTCCATTACAACCCATGCAAATTACAGAAAAATACATAAATAGGAATGAAAATCTTCCCCTCTCAACTGATCTGCGTACTTCCTTATAATTTTTTAAAAAGTATGTATATATCTATTTGTAAATATAAATAAAATTACATCTTTATGTATTTCTTTTGACAAAATGGTCATACCATATGTATTATTATTCACTTTTTTTTTTGGTATGATACAGAAATTTCTTCAGACAGTTCAGTCTTGGTAATGGTCATGTAATAATGCACTTTAATCCTGAATGTAACATAATTGACTTAAACACTCTTCTATTAATAGACATTTAAGTCATTCCAGTTTTTCTCTCTGATAAATGATGATGAAACTAACATGTCATACATTTTCAAAAACCTTACAAATGCCTCCAAATGGTTCTTGGAATCAAAGCTGTTGGTACAAACATTTCAACTTATTAGATAGATTTTTGTTTTTTCTTAATCCTCACCCAAGTATATGTTTTCCATTGACTTTTCGAGAGACGGGGAGGGAAGAAAAAAGAAGCGAGGGAGGGAGGCAGAGAAAGAGACACAGAAAGAATCAACGGGAGAGAGAGTCCATAGCCTGGGATTGAAGGTGAAACCAAGGATTTGCCCTTGAATCAAATCTTAATGCCCTTTTTGCTTGGTCCATTCGTCTAAAAACTTAGGAACACTGGCCAGCTCAATCATTTTAACATTTTAAACTACATATTTTTATTGATTTCAAAGTGGAAGGGAGAGGATAGACAGATAGATACATCAGTGATGAGAGAGAATCAATGGTTGGCTGCATCCTGCATGCCCCCTACTGGGAATCAAGGCCAAAACCTAGATATGTGGCCTGTTGGGAAATCGAACCATAACCTCCTGATTCATAGGTTGATGCTCAACCACTGAGCTACCAACATTCCAACTTTTGAAAGATGTTGTCAAATTGTGTTTCAAAAATGCCTTGCAAATTAAAACTCTCACCATGGTCTTGGATTTCTTAGCATCGTTTACTCTTACATCAAATATTTAGAACACTAATTGAAGGCCAATATGTATGTAGACCTCTTAAATATATGGCTTGGACAAGATGAACAAGGGGACACGGCGAGCATTGCTACCCATGGCTCACGGTGTCTGTTTTCTTCTCTTTGCTGCTGCCTCGCCTTCAGGTGGCCTGGGGCAAAGCCCTTGCTCTTCAAAAGCCTGCCGTCCTCCTGGGTTATCTGTCCTGGGCCTTCAGCCTGGGCAAAGCCAACAGCCGATCCTGGCGTGTGTGGGAGTTCAACAGCACAACCATCGCCGTCATGTACTTTGGACTTTGAGAAACTTCTTATGTCGAAACCCTTAACGTGTCCAGCCTGAAGCTGGAGGTGTCCATGTTTGCCAGGCTCAACAAGAGCTGGGGCATTCCGGATGAGATCTACTATGGCCAGGACCTGATGCTGCTGGCCAACTTCCTGGCACTGGTGTCCCTAGTGTTCAGCAGGCTCGTGGTCTGGGCCAGCTGGATCCGCGCCCCGTTCCCACACTTCTTCCGCACCTGCTACAACACCGCCACCCTTCATCTCTCCCTCAGCTGCTTCTGCCTCACGCTAACGGTGGCCTGGAACTTTATCACAGACCTTTCGGGCCAAACCACCCTGGAGTTTCCACCTAAGATTTCCTGTTAACAAAGACATGGTCCACAGTAAGCGCATCTCCTGTGCTGCCTCTGGGTGTCCTGGCCTCCATCTTCTCCCTCATAAGCATCATGATTTTCTCCATGGATAGCTATTCCATGGAGCAGGAGAAACCCAAACTGTCAAACGCCAAAGGTCTGAATGAGGGCCCGCCCTCTGCAATGGCTGGCAGGAGCTTTCCTGAAGAAATGTCCTGTGTACACTTCATAATGTAACCATCCAGGCATTCCAAATAAAACAGGCTTGGCTTTCCAGAGTGTGTCTGAAGCTCCTATTCTCCTCTCCTGCTCTCTTCTGCAAGTGGTTATTTTCTTTGAAGCTGCTTGCGTGCTGAAATCTGTAGGCAAACATATTTTGTATATACTGTCATAACTCACAGGCCCTGGCTCCATGGTTGAGCATCAGTGCACATGCCCCTGTTGCAGGCTCAATTCCCAGTCAGGGGATGTTTCTCTGTCTCTCTCACCCTTCCTTTCTCTGAAATCAATAAATCATATATTTTTAAAGACAATAAGGACAATGTGAACACATTTTCAGATAAAGAAACTACAATCAGAGACACTTTCGCAAGAAAGTTATTGGACACAGAATGAAGGAACTGGATGCAGAAGCAGTGGTGAACACAAAATTGGTGAGTATGTGGGTAAAGCTAAACTAGGAATGATGATAAGTTTTAAATGCCTGTATTATGGAGTTCACATCTATATATATATATATGTATAATGGAGGGATATGCAAATTTGTCCGGGACGCCGTCACATCATGACTTTTCACAGGGTGGGCAAGGTTGTGGGGCCCCAGGGTGGCACTCCAGGTTTAAGTGGGATTTTGTTCCACCCAGGCAGACTCGCCTGGGGCCTGCAGCCCAATCCCAATGCTGACCAGTGGTTTACTAAACTTTATTGGAACTGCTCCCCCAGCCCCTGCCCCAGGACCCCACTGCCCTCAGAAGGTTGCCCCATCAGCATCCTGACAGGTGGGCAGCCTGGGAGAGCTGAGTGAGGCGCTGGCTACAGGGAGCCACGGAGGGGTGGGGCTGCTGGAGCCAAGCTACAGGGAGTCTGAGGAGATCATCTGAAGGAAGATGTAGCTTCAGCAAAGCATCCGGCCAGGAGCCACAGCCAAGGGGTCTGCATTCAAGCAGACAAACCTCTGCCTTAGGATCAGCTCAAGGGTGAGCGCTGCAGCATTGGCGAAGCTGCTGGCCAGGAGGCGGTTGGCCAAAGGGGCACAGAGCGTTGCCAAGGCGAGGTGCACTGGAGGGGCCTCGTGCAGGGGCAGGGGGTGGGCAGGTGGGGATCTGCCTTGCCAGTGGAGAGTGAGGTTCTGCAGTGGCCCCAAGACTCGGGTTGGCCCAGCAGGAAATGCTGACATGGAAGGATGCTGGGGCAGAGGTGCGCAGGCCCTCAGCCATGAGGTGGTGTTTGAGGGGAGGCGCCACCTCAGCCGAGGGGCGCCTCATTGCTGGGTACCCGATGTGGTGGTTAGGCAAAGTTCCTAGTGCTAATTGGCCTCACTGTGGCCTGCACATTTGAGAGGGTGTGACTCCTGCTCCTGCCTTGGCCCAAAAGCAAGCCTGTTCCTGCCCCCAGTTCCCACGTGCCTGCATAGAGAGTGCAAAGCCTAACACCTGCTCTCCAGAAGCGGGGTGCATGAAGAATGGGAGCAGGGGGTCGGGTAGAGGAAAGAATGTGGAGCATCCACGATGAAGAGGTGCTTGAGAACAAGGCTCAGAAGCCTTCTGGGGATGTTAGTTCTGTTTGCCTATGGCTGTCTCTTAGGAAAGGTGGAGAGTGCAGTTGTGAGGGCTCCCTGCATCCTGAGTCCAGTTGCACAGGAACTGGAATTGGCCTCAATTTCCTCATCTGTAAAAAGGATTAAGCATGTCCCAGGGCCTTCACTGAGCTTTGAGGGGCATTTGAAATTCTATATAAAGTAAGTGAGGGAAGAAGTGAGAATGAAAAGGAAGGGTGAACAACACAAGTGACCTGTAGACCTATTGTCACTTAAATTGGGAATATAGTCAATAGTGTTGTAATGATGGTATGATGCCAGGTGGGTACTGGAAATATCAGGGAACACATTGTAAAGTATATGATTGTCTGACCACTATTCTGTTGAGAAGGCAAACCCCTATTTTGTGAAAACTGCTGTTTGGAATTTTCTGCTGTTTTTCTTAGACGGCCTCTTATTCTAAAAAAAATAACTTTGCTTTCTAGCCTGCTTTAGCCTGCTTGAATAATGAGGACGATAAACTTAGCTGTCTGACCTTGTAGGCCAGAGACTAGTTATGCCCATAATTTTTAGAACTGTGCTTGTTGTCAAAGACAGCAGCGAGATACCACTAATTGCACAGAGGGCTGGCTCCTTAATAAAAGGGGAAGTTCTGCTTTTAGCTTTGCTTAGAATTTGAATTCATTTTCCCTAAGCCCACCACAGTGAATAAAGTGTAACCAATCTCTCTAATTGCACAGATTATTCCGGTTCTCTGTAACACTGTAACTAATATAAAACCTGAAACTAATCCTATGCTTGTAAAAAGGTAATATGCAGCCGAACCGGTTTGGCTCAGTTTTGGCCTGTGGACTCAAGGGTCCCAGGTTCGATTCCGATCAAGGGCATGTATCTTGGTTGTGGGCACATCCCCAGTAGGGGGTGTGCAGGAGGCGGCTGATTGATGTTTCTCTCTCATCGATGTTTCTAGCTCTCTATCCCTCTCTCTTCCTTTCTGTAAAAAAATCAATATAAAATATATATATATATATATTTTTTTTAAAAAAAGGTAATATGCAAGTTGACCCTCACACCCTTGCATCACAAGATGGCCACCCTCACATTATCACCCAATGGCCGCACCCATGTCATCACATGATGGCCACGACAAAATAGCCAGCCACACTTCATCACAATATG
This sequence comes from Ia io, assembly GCA_025583905.1. NCBI lineage: Eukaryota > Metazoa > Chordata > Mammalia > Chiroptera > Vespertilionidae > Ia > Ia io. Next base: position 6,243,483 of record JAJQQW010000025.1, on the reverse strand, counting down.
ACCACCACATGTCATCACAAGGTGGATGCCAGAAGATGGCCGCCCCCACATCATCACAAGATGGCCTCCCTAATGTTGTCACAAGATGGCCACCCTAATGTTGTCACAAGATGGCTGCCCCACGTCATCACAACATGGCCACATCCATGGTGTCACAAGATGGCTGCCACAGGATGGCCACTCCCACATCCTCACATTATGGGCACCCAGACGTCATCACAAGATGGCCACCCCATGTCGTGACAAGATTGTCAAACCCTTTTGTCACAAGATGGTCACTGTCACATCATCACAAGATGTCCATACACATTGTCACAATATGGCTGCCCCATGTCATCACAAGCTGGTTGGTAGGGCAGGGTAGTTGGGGGTGAACAGGCCTGCAGGGAAGGGCCGTTAGGGGCAATCAGGCTGGTAGGGGAGGGCAGTTAGGGGTGACTAGGCCTGCAGGGGGGTGGGCAGTTGGGTGCAACCATGCTGGCAAGTGAGGGCAGTTAGGGGTGACTGGGCCTGCAGGGGAGGTAAGTTGGGAGAGACCAGGCTGGTAGTGGAGGGCAGTTGAGGGAGACCTAAGCCTGCAGGGGAGGGCAGTTGTGGGGGACCAGGCCAGCAGGGGAGGGCATTTGATGGGACCCATGCCTGAAGGGGTGGGTAGTTGTGGGGGACCAGGCCTGCAAGGGAGGGAATTTGGGAGGGACAAGGCCTGCAGGGGAGGGCAGTTGTGGGGGACCAAGCCTGCAGGGGAGGGCAGTTGGGGGCAGCCAGACCAGCATGAGAGAGCATAGTTAGGGGCAATCAGCCTTACAGCGGAGGCTAATTAGGGGTGACTGGGCTGGCAGGTGAGGGCAGTTAGGGGCAACTAGGCCTGCAGGGAGAGCAGTTAGGGACAATTGGGCTGGCAGGGGAAGGCTGTTGTGGGGGGCCAGGGATATAAAGAAGGGCAGTTGGGAGGGACAAGGCCTGCAGGGGAGAGCTGTTGAGGGGGGGGCCCAGGGGGGGGCTGTCAAGGGATGGGAGGGCAGACTGGTAGGGACAAGGCCTTTGGGGGAGAGCAGGCAAGAAGTGCTGGGCAGTTGGGGAGGGCAGTTGTTGGGGGACCAAGCCTGCAGTGGAGGAGCAGTTGGGGGACCAAGCCCAGGGGAGTGCCAGCATGAGCTACCAGTTGGGGGGAACCCAGGCCCTGCAGCCTTCAGTGGAGGGCAGTTGGGGGGAACCCAAGCCAGCAGGGGGGCCAGTTGATGGGACCCATGCCTTAAGTGGTGGGTAGTTGTGGGGGCACTTAGGGGGGGGATTTGGGAAGGACCTGCAGGGAGGGCAGTGGGGGACCAAGCCTGCAGGGGAAGGCAATTGGGGGCTGACCAAGGGCAAGGGGCAATCAGCCTTAAAAGGGGAGGGCAATTAGGGGTGGGGGGCCTTCAGGGAGGGCATATAGGGAAAAAATTGGGCTGGAATGGAAAGGCAGTTAGGGGGCCAGGGACAAGGAGGGCAGGGGAGAGCAAGGCCTGCAGGGGAGAGCAGTTGAGGGGGACGAGGCCTGCAGGGGGGGCAACAATGCTGTCAAGGGATGGCATTTAGGGGTGACTGTACCAGCAGGGAAGATCAGTTGGGGGAGAGCAGGCAAGAAGTGTTGGGCAGTTGGGGAGGACCAACCCTGCAGGGGAGGGGTGTTGGGGGGATCAGGCCTCCAGTGGAGGAGAGTTGGGTGGACCAGGCCTGCAGGGGAGGGCAGTTGAAGCAGACCTGCCTTCAGTGGAGGGCAGTTGGGGGGAACCCAGGCCTGCAGGGGAGGGCAGTTAGGGGCCACCAGTCCAGCAGGGGAGAGCAGCTGAGGGTGACAATGCTGGCAAGGGAGGGTAGTTAGGGGTGACTGGGCTAGCAAAAGAGGGCATTTGGGGTAGACCAGGCCTTGAGGGGAGGGCAGTTGAAGGAGACCTGCCAGCAGTGGAGGGCAGTTCGTGGGGGACACAGTCCTCCAGGGGAGGGCGGTTGGGCAATCAAGGCCAGCCAGGGAGGGCAGTTGGGGGGTATCAGGCCAGTCAGGGAGGGCAGATGGGGAAACCCAGGACTGCAGAAGAGGGTCGTTGGGGAGGACGATGCCTGCAGGGCAGGGGAGTTGCGGGGGGACCAGGCCAGCAGGGGAGTGCAGTTGGTAGGACTCAGGCTTGCAGGTTTGGTAATCAGGGGGAGACCAGGCCTCCAGGGGAGGGCAGTTGGGGGCAATTAGGATTGCAGGGGAGCGCAGTTAGGGGTGACTGGACCAGCAGGGGAGGTTAGTTGGTGGAGAACAGACAAGATTGTGGGGACAGCTTAGTACTTTGTTCAAAGTTAAACACACATACAGTTACAGCATGACCCACGCACAGGTCTCACTCCTACCTATCTACACTCCAGAAATGAGAACGTACACCATGCAAAGTTTTAGACACAAATGTTCTCAGCAATGGAATTTGTAAGAGCCAAAACTTAAAATGGATCTAAAAGTTCCCAAACTGACTAAGGGATAAACAAACTGTGGTATATCCATACAATGGAAGATGGCTCTGCCATTGAAAGGAATGGTCTGCTCCCAGGAGCTACACTACAGATGAACCTTGAAAATATTATGCAAAGTAAGAAGGGCAGACACCAAAAATCACACCAAGTGGAACTTGGCTGCATTTGTAAGGTTGGTATGGAGCTCCATTGTATGGATGTAGCATGCTTTATTTCACCAAACCCTACTGTTGGGTTTGACATGGTTTCCCATTGTTCAATGTAGCACAGCACTGTGATGCCCATCTCTATCTTAAAGTATTTGTAGCCAATCTTAATTGGGTCTTTCAAAAAATGTCCATAGTGGAACTGCCTGTTTGAAAGTTTGAACATATTTTTGTTGAATTTTGAGACAGAGAAGGGGGAAGGGAGAGAGGAAAGGAAAGGAGGAAGGAGGCAGAGAGGGAGGGAGGGAGGGAGGGAGGGAGGGAAAGAAGGTGGGAGGGAACGAGGGAGGTGGGGAGGAAGGAACATTCAATGGTGTTCCACTTACAGATGCATTCATTGGTTGCTTATTGTATGTGCACTGACCAGGGATTGATCTAGCAATTTTGGCCTGTTGGGAAGACACTCTAACCACTTAGGAACCCTGCAGGGTGAAAGTCTGCATATTTTAAGGCTTTCAGTAAAAATTGCCCAAGGACCCTTCCCCAGCAGAGCATGGGGGTCAAGTATCTCCATTCTGGAATATGTAATTTCCCTCTCAAATATAGCCCTGCTCATCCCCAAGGGGCGGTTCCAGGCAGGTGGGTCCCACCCTCATGATGCTCTCTATTGGTTTGCAGTTCCCCGGGACACATGGCCATGACCTCGCTGGTCCACAGTGCCAACTGCCAAGTAACGGGTTTCATTGTCACCACCGTAGGATGGATCTTCTCCATGATTTGCATGGACTGGAGGAGTAGAGGGTTTGGTACATGGAGAGCAACTCCCACCCCCTTCTCGGGGCTGGCCTGTGTAGGGATGTGGAAGGTCTGCACTTACCAGTCCAACAGCCTCCAGAGCAGAGCCATAGAATGTCACAGCTACACCTACAGTGACACCTACCTGCCGCTCAATATCCACATCGCTCAGCACCAGCTGTTGGCCGCCAACCTCCTGGCTCTCTTGGGAAAAGTGCTCACGGTCATGGGCCTACAGAGAGTGTGCTTGACTCATCTTCAGAAGGAAAACACCTGCAATCTCTTCTTGGCTTCTGGAATACTGATCATCATAGCTGGCACATTGATCTTCATTGCTGTGATATGGAACTACCACTCTGTGATTAATGAAGAGGGCATATGCTTCCTGCCATCCTTCCACAACCCTGTTCAGGCCCGACCAGCAGGAGATGGGCAGCACCGTCCCGTGGCAGTTCTGGCTGCCATCCTGATGCTGTTGAGTGGGCTGTTTACCCTCTCTTACCAGCTTCCCCCTGACAGCCAAGTGGACCCTGAGGTCTCAGAAGTATGAAATTCCCAGTTGCATTGCTTTGCAAATCCACAATGAGCAGTTTATGGGGGTGAAGTATTATCAGGATGCTCTAGGAAATAGTTCCAAGGACTCACGACAATAGAAAAGGCCATTTTCAGTTCCAAGCCCTTGTCAAGGGCTCTTTGGGATTGACTCGTTAAGGTTCTCACTTAATTATTTTTGCACAGGAATAAGGAAAGAGAATGTGTCCTGCACCTTTCCCATCAGGGCAGCACAAAGTGAGGCCGCTTGAGGGATGTGGCATTTCTCTCATTCTTTCTCCTCCCTGGGATTCTCCCAAATTGCCTAGGAGCTAGGGGCTGCCATGTGGCCTTTGGGCTTGGGGCCAGCGTGGGACTGTGCCTGGCCTTTGCTGGGGTTGCCAGGCAGGGAGGGGTCCTGGTGAGAGCACTCAAGGAGGAAGACCCAGCAGAGGCAGCACCTGGGTTCCGGGACACCAGCAGGTGCCTGTCACAGTGCCCGCCCCGTGAGCTGAGTGTTTCCTGACTCAGGAGTCACTTTGCCCTTTTGATTCCTTTTCTCCCTGTTTGCCAACCCCTTTGGCCCTTTCTTCTCCTCCCTGTCCACCTCTATCCCCAGCTGATGTGTCCCTTGTGAGTTCCTAGCAGGAACTCTTCCAGGGAGCAGTAAGGTCCAACTGAAAGCAGAGTCCGGTGACAGCCAGGGCCCAAGTCAGTTTTACCCGAAGGTCCTGGTCCAAGGACTGATCAGGGAGGCCACCCCCTGGCCTGGAACTAGCTCCCTATCATGAGACTTGATCCCCTTCACTGTGCTTTCTCTTCCGGTTTTTCTACTTAACACTCGGATGGATTACAGTGACTATTTGGTCTAATACCTTAAAAAGGACATTTCTATTGTAGAAAGACTTCAACTCTTGAAGACCTGTTCCGTGACTCTGGCCCTTTAAGGAGCCTATTGTCACAGGCCTGCAGGCCAGCCCTGGGTGCCATGGAAACATAAGAATGTTTGGTTTCCTCATCTCTGTTACAGCCTGGCAGTTGCTACCATTTGTACCTCTGAGAAGTCCTCCTTCTGCCTTCTGTTTTGGCTGGGTAACCATTGCGCTTTATTTTTTACCCTAGTTAAGAGAGCCCTGAGTTTTCTTTGGGTGTTGGGGGTGTCTATGTAATCCATTTATTTGCTCTATGAACAGGTTAACTGTCATCAGCAGTTCTGCAGAGAGGTGAAAGTAGGCCACCTTTAATTGTTTATCCTTTATGTAAGACTTGTCTAGTTTAAAAAACATGTTTTTATTGATTTCAGAGAGAGAGAGGAAGGGACAGGGAGAGGGAGGGAGAAATATCAATGATGAGAAACACTGATCGGCTGCCTATGCACCACTCCTACTGAGAATAGAGTATCCAACTGACCAGGAATTGAACCTTGGCCTCCTGGTTCAGAGGTCGACTATCAACAACTGAGACATACCAACCAGGCCCACCATGCCATTTAATGTGTTCCTTCCACATAATTTGTTCAGGGTTATCTGGCCCAAAAAATTGATCTTTATAAATAAGGCATCTTCCATGAATATCTGGCCATGAGAAGGAATTTCTGGTATCATCCTGGAAGATCTCTCCTCCTGTCCCTCCCACCGGGGGCCTCTCAGAATAAAGCCCAAATCCCTCAAAGCTCTCCATGCACCTGCTTCAATGTCCACTCCTGTTCACCCTTTGTTCATTTCTATTCTTGTATTCCTATACATGCCCCCATTCATCTCCAACTTAAAATATACAAATATCCCTGGTAATCCCAGTAGATGCCATCTTGTTTTATCTTCCCAGTGTATTTCAGAATGGGCAAAAATAAGATCCTGCTACACACTTATAATTTTCTTATCCTAATTTTATTTATTTTTAATTTTGTATTATGAATTTTAACTATCTTTTAGAGAGAGAAGAAGGGAGAGAGAGAATAAAAACATCTGTCAGCTGCTTCCTGCATGCCCCCTAAAAGGGACCATGCTGGCACCTCAGATATTTGTCATGACCAGAAATCAAGCCAGCAACTTTTTGGTGCACAGGACAATGCCCACCCAGCTAAGCCACCTCAATCAGGGATCTTATTTTCATTTTAAATTCAACCCACCATGACCTTTTCCCATGATACTGAATTCTCTTCTCCTCTAATATCTGCTGGGTACTACAGGGAATGAATTACTTTAATACTAGGTATTGCAACATATTTGTGTGCCAGAATTAATCCTCCATTGCTTCCTAAGTTTTTTTTTTTTATTTTTTTTTTATTTTTCCAAAAAATTATGCTCATGACAAATAACTGAAAGTTTTGAACAGCCACAGATTATTTAAAAAATCAGCCTGTTCAGTGTGCCTCAGTGGCTGAGTGTCGACCAATAACCAGGAGGTCATGGTTCAAATCCCAGTCAGGGCACATGCCCGGGTTGAGGGCTTGATTAAGGTGACCAGATGTCCCGCTTTTGGCGGGACAGTCCTCATTTTTAACAATTTGTCCCGCGTCCCGTCCCACTGTGTTTTAAAAAAGTCCCGATTTTTGGAAAGAATGCATGACAAGCTAGGGAATGGCGGGAGTGCTGGAAGGGAATATATGGGTTTTCTGCGGCCATGTGACTATTTAGCCAGGATATGAGTTTTATATTATTTTTGTTAATATTATAATGTTAAGCTTCAATAATAACAAATAATTGTTGAGAACTGATTATCGAAAACTGCTTATCAAAGTTCGCATTGTTGATCAGTTGTTAGAATTCGACCACCATTGTTTGGACTTAATGAACAATGGCATTCTTTGGGATTGGCAAAGAAGAAAACATTTTGTAACTGTCTCTCAGATGATACACATCATTCTGTGTGCTAGTAAGCTAGTTAAACAAGTGATGTCATTACAAATCAGCCATTCAGATAATTTAGGTAAGTAATTTATTTATTTATTGCATAAATACATAAATTTTCTTGAATTTAGCAGACAGTACTCATATTATTTATATTTTATAGTGCCGGCAAAATGTCTAGCACCGAACTTGAAAGTGACACTTACGACTTACGTTATGGCAAATTCATGACCTTTTAAACAAGGACAGCAATCTACTAAAAAAAATTCACTCAAATGAGAAATATGCCAAAGAACAAAATAATACTATACATAATTTTTTATTTATTATATTTGTAAATTGTACTTATGTTGAAATTTAAAAAATATATATTACAATACTATTTTTTTGCATTCTATAAAAATTTTTGTTGCACCATATAGACCAAATTTTTAATCAAGACCTCCCCTCCTCCCCCAGTCAATGGTGTCCTTCTTTACCAATGTTAAAATCTGGTCACCTTAGGCTTGATCCCCAGTAGAGGATGTTCAGAAGGCAGCAGATCCATAATTTTCTCTCTTCATTGATGCATCTATCTCTCTCTCTCCCTCTCCCTTTCTCTCTGAAATCATAGCCTCAGGTCATGGAGCAAAGGAAGCCATTTATACAGGAATGCCCTGGGCACAATTCCTGTCTAGAAAAACAAGCAGAAGGGAACCAAGATGTTTGAGAATTCCTGCTGAGGTGGGAAACTAAAGACAAGCAAGAATCCAGAGATATTACCTCTTTTAAGCTGAGGGGTGGCGACAGGTGTATTTACCCCTTGACAGGTCATTGAGCTGTACATTTAGATTTGGTGCACTTTTCTATATGAATGTGATTCTGCACAATATTAATAGCTTTAATACTCAACGTCGCTCTGATCCCATTGTCTGTATAAGTTTGCCATTGTCTGTACAAGTTTGTAACATGCTGCTTGCACTTGGTATATTGTGGAAATCTTCCCTTTGGTCACATTACATTTTATTTTTTATTTTATTTTATTTTTAAATTTCTCTTTATGGTTGAAAGTATTGCAGATGTCCTTTTTCCCTGTCCCATTAACTCCCTCCACCCTGCACCCCCCCCCCCGCAGGCATCCATTGAACTATTGCCTATATCCATGTGTACATTCTATGGTTAATCTCATCCCATCGACCCACCCCCCCATACACACACACACACACACACAACACCCACACACACACACACACACACACACACACACACACACACACACACACACACACACACACACACCATCCCTCAGAGATTTGGCATTCTGTTCAATGACTCCATGTCTCTGGATCTATTTTGTTCATCAGTGTTTTTTTTTTTTTTTAAATCTTTGTTGTTGAAAGATTACATCTGTCCCCTTTTTCACCCATCAACCCACTCCAGCACATCCTGTCCCACACCCCAGGGCTTCAACACCCTATTGTCTGTGTTCATGCATTCTGCATATGCAAACAAGTTCCTGTGTTAATTACCTCCCACCCACCCACTTCCCCTTGCCTTTCTTCCAAGACTCTGCCCTCTGTTCCATGCTTCTATGTCTCTGGATCTACTCTGTTCATCAGTTTATGTTATTCATTAGATTCCACATTAGAGTGAGATCATGGGATACTTGTCTTTCTCTGACTGACTTCTTTTGCTTAGTGTGATACTTTCCAGGTCCCTCCATCCTGTCTCAAAGGGTAAGAGGTCCTCTTTTTGATAGGTGCCTGGTATTCCATTGTGTAATCAAAAACTGTTAAAAGTTGAAGAAGGTGCAGATAAATTAGAACTTGAATATATAGCTGGTGAGAATGTAAAAAACTCTCAACAGGCAGTTCCTACATTCACTGCAAAAGGGCAGCTGCTTGGGGAGACAGCTTAGTACTTTGTTCAAAGTTAAACACATACAGTTACAGCATGACCCACACACGAGTCTCACTCCTACCTATCTGCACTCCAGAAATGAGAATGTACACCATGCAAATTTTAGGCTCAAATGTTCACAGCAATGGAATTTGTAAGAGCCAAAATTTAAATTAATATAAATGTTCCCAAACTGATGAAGGGATAAACAAAATGTGGTACATCCATACAATGGAAGACAGCTCTGCCATTGAAAGGACTGATCTGCTCCCAGGAGCTACACTACAGATGAACCGTGAAAACATTATGTGAGGTGAGAAGGGCCAGACACCAAACATCACACCAAGTGCGACTTGGCTGCACTTTTAAGGTTGGTATGGAGCTCCATTGTATGGTTGTAGCATACTTTATTTCACCAAAACCTACTGTTGGGTTTGACATGGTTTCCCATTGTTCAATGTCACACAGCGCTGTGATGCCCATCTCTATTGTAAAATATTTGTAGCCAATATTATTTGGGTCTTTCAACAAATGTCCATAAGTGGAACTGCCTGTTTGAAAGTTTGAACATATTTTTGTTGAATTTTGTGAGAGGGAGAGGGGGAAGAAGAGAGAGGAAAGGAAAGAAGGAAAGAATGAAGGAGGGAAGGAAAGAAGGAGTGATGGAGGGAGGGAGGGAGGGAGGGAGGGAGGGAGGGAGGGAGAAAGGAACATCGACTTGGTGTTCCACTTACAGATGCTTTCATTTGTTGCTTTTTGTATGTGCACTGACCAGAAAGAAACCAGGGATCGAACTAGCAATATTGGCCTGTTGGGAAGACGCTCTAACCACTTAGGCACCCTGCAGGAAGAAAGTCTGCATATTTTAAGGCTTTCAGTAAAAATTGCCCAAGGGCCCTTCCTTAGCAGAGCATGGGGTCAAGTTTCTCCATTCTGGAATATGGAATTTCACGCTCCAATATAGCCTCGCTCATCCTCAGGGGCCGGTACCAGACAGGTGGGTCCCACTTTCATGACCCTCTCTATTGGTTTGCAGTTCCCCAGGATACAATGCCATGACCTCACTGGTCCACAGTGCCAACTGCCAAGTAGCAGGTTTCATTGTGACCACCATAGGATGGATCTTCTCCATGACTTGCATGGGACTGGCCAAGTGGCGGTGTGGCACATGGAGAACAGATCCACCCCCTCACCGGGGCTGGCCTGTGTAGGGATTTAGAAAGTCTGCACTTACCAGTCCAACAGCCTCCAAAGCAGAGCCATAGCGTGTCATCGCTACATCTACAGTGACACCTACCTGCAGCTCAATATCCGCATCGCTCCGCACCTGCTGCTGGCTGCCAACCTCCTGGCTCTCTTGGGGAAAGTGCTCACAGTCACGGGCCTGCAGAGAGTTTGCGTGGCTCATCTTCAGAAGGAAAACACCTGCAATCTCGTCTTGGCTTCCGGAGTCCTGAGCATCATAGCTGGCACATTTATCTTCATTGCTGTGATATGGAACTACCACTCTGTGATGAATGAAGAGGGCATACGCTTCCCGCCATCCTTCCACATCCCCTTCAGGCCCAACCAGCAGGAGATCAGCAGCACCGTCCCCGTGGCGGTTCTGGCTGCCATCCTGATGCTGTTGAATGGGCTGTTTACCCTCTCTTACCAGCTTCCCCCGACAGCCAAGTGTACCCTGAGGTCTCAGAAGTGTGAAATTCCCAGTTGCATAGCTTTGTAAATCCACAATGAGCAGTTTACGGGGGTGAAGTATTATCAGGATGCTCTAGGAAATAGTTCCAAGGACTCACGACCATAGCAAAGGCCATTTTGAGCAGAAAGTGGGCATTTGCTTTATGTCCAAATTGGGCTCATTGATTGGTTAATGAACTTCCATTAAAAAAAAATTCCAAACCAACCACTGTCCAGACATCTTCATTATTATTGGGTAAACTAGGGGCCTGGTGCCCAAAGATTCATACACAGGGTAGGGGGGGAGGGGCCTCAGCACAACCTGCACCCTTTCCAATACAGGAACCTTCATGGGAGCCCTCTCCAAATCCCGGAGTTTCTGTTTGTATTTGCAATCATATGAGGGGATTCTCTGAGACCCCAACCCAGTTTGGTTTGGTGCGCACAGATTAATACAGTTTTTTTTTTTCTTCTTTGATCCATTGGTGGAGATTTCCTATAAATGGCAGGATATCTTTCCTTTAATATTTCCTCAACACTGTGATTTTACTTAAGTCTCTCAGCTTTGCTTTCCTTCCATCCCCTACCCACAACAGTAACTTGCTCTAGGCTCACTTTGCTCTAGTGTTTTGGGGATCCCACAATGCGTCTGCCATCAGAACTATGATTCCCAGAATCCCTGGTGCTCCCCACGTTCTTGGTTTCCACTTCTGGTCCATGGGCTACACAAACCAAAGGACTGTGAATGCCAGCCGCCCCCAGGCAGGGCTGACAGGACCAGACAATCCAGTGGCATCCCCAGGACCCCGGCCGCTTGGCATCTTACCCCGACCCCGGCTGCTCTGGGCCTGCATGCTTAGGCCTGGAGCTCCCAGGGAACTGGAACACACACTGCATCACAACAATGACGCAGTGGGTGTCCCGCGCTGCTCCCAGCTGCTTGTTGCCTGTGTGTGTGCCCTCTGCCCACAGGCCCGCCACCTTCGTTGGGTGAATTTGCATAATCACCCCTGATTGGCTGTGGGCTTCACGGAGTTACGGTCAATTTACACATTTTTCTATTATCCTATCTAATAATAGAGTAATATGAAAATTAACCGTCCCTCTGTGACAAAAATGGCGGCTCCCATAGCCACAAGATGGCGGCGCCCAGTCCCCTCAGCTCAGCTACTGAGGTGTCCAGCCCGTCTGCAGGAGCAGCGAGGCTGGATCCACCTCTGGAGGAGTTTTTGATCCGCCCCCAGACATGGCAGTCACAGCCTGTACAGCAGGGCATGGAGGCTTCCTTAGCACGGCAGTAGCGGGGAAGCCCCACACCCTGCAAACAGAGCCCAGACAGCAGGGCATGGAGGCTTCCTTAGTGCTGCAGTGGTGGGGAAGTCCCCAGACATGGCAGACAGAGCCCAGACAGCAGGGCTAGGGAGCTTCCTTAGTGCTGCAGTGGTGGGGAAGTCCCCAGACATGGCAGACAGAGCCCAGACAGCAGGGCTTGGGGGCTTCCTTAGCAAGGTGGTGGCGGGAACACACCCAGGCCCCACAGACAGAGCCAGGACAACAGGGCATGGGGATTTCCTTAGTGTGTTGGTGTTTGTGAAGTCCCCAGGCCTGGCAGACAGAGCACACTGCAGGGCATTGGGGCTTCTTTTGCATGGCGTATGGCGGAAGCAGGAAGAGAGTGGAGAGCAGGACATGGTGGCTTCATCTCCATGGCTGCAGCGAAACCTCCAGGCCCGCAGAGAGCAGAGAACCATGGGGAGTGGGCCTAAGCCATCAGTAGGACATCCCCTGAGAGCTCCTGGATTGTAGAGGGTTCAGGTTGGGCTGAGGGACCCCCATGCATGAATTTTGTGCACCGGGCCTCTAGTTATTATAGATAATCGATGTTATACACCTAATGTGTGAAAATGAGAATTGCTGGGATTCTCACATCTCCCTCTCAAACTCCCACTAGAAACAACAAACCTAACTTTCTTTGTCATGGCCCTAACACCTCTCCCCCTGTACACGAAATTTCTGCTAATGTGCAAAAGCAGAATAGTGGAAGGAATCCCCCTTTCATTACCGGACACAGCAAATATCATGATCCTTCCATATTCATTTTCTCTCTCCTTTCTTCCCTTTTTTTCATCTATTTCTCTTTCTCAGAAGATCTCTGAATCAAGCCCCAGACATCACATTTCTTCATCCTTATACACTTCAAAACTAGTCTCTAAAAATAGGACATTACCTTGCATGAACATAGTATGCCTTTAAAGTTAACAACTTTTTGTTGATATTATAAAATACTTAGAATTTTTAAAGATGGGGGAAAACCCAATTGTACAGGTCAAGGCACATACCCTAGATGGTTCGGCTCAATGGATAAAGCATCAGCCTGCAGCCTGGAAGGTCCCGGGTTCGATTCCGGTCAAGTGCACATACCCGAGTTGTGGGCTCAATGCCCAGTGGGTGCGTAGAGGAGGCAGCCTACCAATGATTCTCTCTCATCATTGATGTTTCTATCTCTCTCTCCCTCTCCACCCCTCTCTGAAATATATAAAGATATATTTTTTTTAAAAATAAGTGAACAATTTTATTTATTTTATTGCATAAGATGTTCACTCTGCCTCTTAAGTCTCAATTTCAAGCACTCCCCTTTCCATACCTTCTTTGCTATTTTTGTAAAAAGATTTAGGTTTTCTGAAAAAAAAGGAGCAAATTGTCCTGTTTTGAAATTTCTACCTACCTCTTAAAGCTTAATTAGATTCCCAGTTGGCATAGGTCTAGTTTCCACAAATCTAGGTAACTGCTCTCAGAACCACACCCAATAGGTATACCCTGTTTGAAAAAATATTTCTCTCCATGCTTCATGGGTTTTCCAACTTACTCCCTGGGTAAGGTGAAAGTCCCCCTTCCCCTACTAACATCCTAATCTCATTACATTCCAAAATCATTTTGATAGGCATGTCAGGAGAGACAACAACTTCAGCTCACTCACTGACTGGAGGCTTCTTTCAGCTAATATTAACTAGATGACTTTCATGCGAGAAGTGCCCTAAAACATCCAGACAAGAATTTGGAGCAAAACATCCAGACAAGAATTTGGGGACATAACTTATTACCTGAAGAACACCTTTAATAGGTTTCCATTGCTCACAGCTCACTTCCACAGAAAGCTTCAGGGACTCAATAAAACTCAACCATTAACTTCAAAGAATACCAGAGGGCAGATAGTTTAAACTGAGACAGACTTCCTTCAATGTGAGAGCTACAGGAGAGAAATGGAGGGCTGGCCTGTGGAAATGACTACATTCCTTCTCAAAGCGAAACTCCAGGCCCGCAGAGAGCAGAGATCTGACAAAAGTCTTTAGGAAATGCCCCTTCTATGGGTCATAAGTCTATCAGCTATTTGGGAGCTCATGTCATTCCAAGAGATATTGCCTCCAAGGACCCCAGGGCATTCATTTGATGCACCTTGGGCTAGTTACCAAGGGATGCTTCCCTCTTCCCTCTGATAGAGCAAGTGTAAAGTGGTAGAAGCATTCTTTAGGAAATGCCCCTTCTCTGCCTGCTATACATTTGCCCACAATGTCTCTTAAAACTGGGAAGATGTCAGAGCCTCTAATGTTCAAAACCACTGGATATTTGGCCCTCATCCAAGGGTCACAGCAATTATCATGATTCTGGCTGGCATTTTGGACCAAGTCTTACCCTTCTTTTGCAGCTGTGGAATGGCTGGGAAATGGTTCTAAGGTAAACAAACCCCACCCCCACATTAATCTGTCCTTACAAAGTAGGCCTTGTTCTCTAACTGACAGGACATATAAGTTGACCAAACCAGACATATGTTATTTAAGTGAGATTCAAACCACTGGATATTTGAAAAATCAAGCTACTTGGGAGACATTTTTCTGAGTTTCCACACATTGTCTAAACACCTTTCTTCACTTTTCTCTCACATTGATAAATGATTACAAAATTCTTTCCCAAGTTCTTTTCCTACAGAGTTTAGTGCTGCATTTGCATGATTGTGGGCTGATTTCTTAGACTGGAGTAAAGTCAGCTTTCAAATCTTTCACTGGGATTTTCCACCATGGCTTCCATCTTTCTTTCTTCCCTCTGTCTCACTCTGAAAAATGATTTACACTTTTTTCCAAAGCTTTTGCAGTTTACTTTTGCTTTTCAGTGTTCACTCTGAGGTTTCTCTCACTGCTATACTCTCTCCACTTTCTGCTCCTTCTTTCCCTGGATTCTCACCACACTGTTCTGAAGCTTTTCAGTTTCCACTTTCTGCCTCCCCACAGAGCGATGTGATTTTTTACTTATTGTCCAATCAGTTTTGTGTAAATAAGTGCTGATTTTCAGTCAGTTAGAGTCTGGTTTCTAACAAATGCTGTTGTGGGCTTCTGCTCTTTTCAGCACAAACATCCCCATATAGTCAAATCCCTTTGTGCAATATTTCTCTCCCATGTTCATGGGTTGTTTTCCATCTGCTTTCCTGCATTGTATTGTAGAGATTATAGCTGCTGTTCAGTGAGGAAACAATACTGCTATCTAAAAGTGTTCTCTAATGTATGTTTGCTCTCTTCGGCACTGATTTCTCCTTGTGTCAAAAACTGTTCTTCTCTTTCCTGACACATTCCAACTCCTTTTTAGCTATTCTTTTCTAATGATGACTTTCATGGGATCAGTTACTGCTGCTAAAACAGTGAATTCTCATTTGGGTTTTAAAACTGTGCACATGTGTGTACACCCTCTGTTCTTTTAATTTGATTTCAACCACCTTGTACAAAACACCTTTAGAAACTCTTTCCTCACACTGGGGCATGACTTTACACTTGTCTTTCACTTTTAGGTATATCACTTGCTGATTTTCAGGAGAATCCCTAGGGATTCAAGAACTCTGTGCTCCCCTGATTTTACAGAGTACTTTCCGTCCTTTTCCTGATTGTACAAATACCTTTCTTCATGTTTTTCCTCACAGTCACAAGGAAAGATGTACACTTGTCTTCCCACTTTTTTTAGTATCGTTTCCTGCTGCGTTTCCATGAATACAGAGAGGTTTTTAACACAGTTATAGTATGATAACTGCTCTATCACATGGATATCTATGCATTTTACCAACTCCTTTATACATTCTTTCCTCAAGTTTTCTAACCATTGAGGATCAGTTACTACTGCTTTCCTAGGAATTACTGGTGGTGTTTAAAACTGTGCAGTAGTGTGCTTCCTGCTCTACTGAAGGGATTTCCACACATTGTACAAACACCTTTCTTCAACGTTTCCTCACATTGAGAAATGCTTTACACTTCGTTTCCAAGTATTTCCTACAATTGACTGCAGCTTTCTGTAAGTTCTCAGTGGTTTCTTAGATTGGGGCAGAGTGTGCTTTCTGCCCTTTCCCCGAGATTTTCCCGCATTGTACCAACTTCTTTCTTCCCTCTGTGCTCACAATGGGAAATCATTTACTGTTGTTTTCCAGCTCTTTTATATAGTTTACTGTTGCTTTTCAGTGAGTACCCATAGGTTTCTAACACTGCTATACTCTGCTTCCTGCTCTCTTTCATGGATATCACCACCATGTACAAACACCTTTCTAGACCCGTTTCTCACTTTCCAAAATGACTTGCACTTGTGTTCTATTTGGTGTTACTGCTGGTTTTCAGCGAATTCCTAGGGCTTCTTACACTGTGCTCTCCTTGGGTTACAGCCTTCTCAAGGGATTTTCCCGCATTGTACAGAAACCTTTCTTCCCTCTTTGCTCACAGTGAGAAATGATATATACTTGTTTTCCAACTATTGTGTACTGTTTACTGTTGTGTTTTTGAGAATTCACAATGTATCCAACACACTTATTGTATGCTTACTGCTCATTTCATGGATATCACCTCCTTTTGCCAACTCCTTTCTACATTCTTTCCTCACATAGAGAAGTGATTTTTACTTATTTTTTAACCATTGGTATCAGTTATTGCTGCTTTCCAATGAACTACTGGTGTTTTTTCACACTGTGCTATAGTGTGCTTTCTGCTCTATTCAAGGTATTTCCACTCATTGTACAAGCATTTTTCTTTACCATTTCCTCATATTGATAAATGATTTACAATTCTTTTCCAAATATTTCCTACAGTTTACTTCTACCTTGAATGATTCTCAGTGATTTCTTAGTCTGGGGTAGAGTGTGCTTTCTGCTCTTTACATGGGATTTTCCCTCATTGTACAAAAACCTTTCTTCACTCTTTCCTCACAGTGAAAAATGATGTATACTTGTTTTACAACTAGTTTGTGTCCGTTACTGCTGTGATTCAGTGAATACAGAGTGATTTCTACCCAGATGTAGTATGCATACTGCTTTATTTTATGGATATCCGCGCATTTTACAAACATTTTTCTACATTCTTTCCACACATAGAGAAGTGTGTTTTACATGTCTTCTAACATTTTGGGGATCACTTATTGCTGCTATCTAATTAAATACTGTTGGTTTTTATCACTGTGCTATACTGTGCTTCCTGCTCTATGTAAAATATTTCCACACATTGTCTAAACACATTTATTCTCCATATCCTCACATTGATAAATGATTTACAATTCTTTTCCAAGTATTTCCTACAGTTTACTTCTGCTTCGTGTGATTCTCAGTGATTTCATAGATTGGGGTACAGTGTGTTTTCTGCTCTTTTCACGGGATTTTCCTTCATTGTACCAACTTCTTTCTTCTCTCTGTGCTCACAATGGGAAATGATTTATTCTTGTTTTGCAACTCTTTTATATAATTTACTGTTGCTTTTCAGTGAGTACCCAGAGTTTTCTAACACTGCTATACTCTGCTTTCTGCTCTCTTTCATGAATATCACCACAATGTACAAACAACTTTTTAGACACTTTCCTCACATTCCTAAATTACTTTCACTTGTGTTCTCTCTATTGGGTGTTAGTGCTGGTTTTCAGCGAATTCCTATGGCTTCTATCACTTTGCTCTAGTGTGGTTAGTGCCATCTTCAAGGGATATTCCCACATTGTACAGAATCCTTTCTTCCCTCTTTGCTCACAGTGAGAAATGATATACACTTGTTTTCCAATTATTTTGTATGGTTTACTGCTGTGTTTTAGAGAATTCACAATGGTATCCAACACAGTTATCTTATGCTTACTGGTTGATTTAATAAATACCATCTCCTTTTACAAACTCCTTTCTACATTCTTTCCTCACAAAGAGAAGTGAGTTTTGCTTTCTTTCCTTTGGTATCAGTTACCGCTGATTTCCTATTTATTACTGGTATTTTTATCACTGTGCTATAGTGTGCTTTCCGCTCTTTACACGGGATTTTCCTGCATTGGACAAAATTCTATCTTTTCTCTGTGCTCACATTGAGAAATGATTACACTTGTTTTCCAATGCTTTTGTATTGTTTACTGTTGCTTTCCAGGGAGTACTCAGAGCTTTCTAACACTGCTATACCCTGCTTCCTGCTCTCTTCCATGGATATCACCACATTTTACAAACACCTTTCTACATTCTATCCCCACAGGACCATGTGATTTTTAGTCGTTGTCTGAAGCATTTTGTATAAGTTACTGGTGTTTTTCCTTTCAGTTACTAGTGGTTTGTAACACTGTGCTATGGTGTGCTACTGTTCTTTAGCACTCAGATGCCTACATTGTCAAAACTTTTGTGCAGTTTTTCTTCATGTTCATAAGTGAATTCCCCCTGTTTCCATCTGTATTGTAGAGATTACAGCTGCTGTTCACTGATTTCACAGTGCTTTCAAAAGTGTTCTCTAATGTGTGTATTGCTCTTCATCACTGATTTCTCCTTGTGCTCCAACACAGTTCTACACTCTTTCCTCACATTCCAAATGCTTTTCAATTGTGTACTAACAGTTTTGTCATTTACTGCTGCTTTTCAGTGAATTCTCAATGGTTTCTCTGTGCCATGGTATACGTATTGCTCTTTTTCTTTGATTCAGTCACCTTGTACAAACATCTTTCTAAACTCTTTCCTCACATTCCTAAGTGACTTTCACTTGTCTTCTCTCTATTAGGTATATGTCACTGCTGATTTTCAGAGAATTCCTAGGGCTTCTAACACTGTGCTCTAGAGTGGTTACAGCTTTTACTTGATTCTCCCACATTGTACAAATACCTTTCTTCATGCTTTCCTAAAGGAGAGGAAGGTGTACATTTTTCTTCCAAGGATTTAGTATCATTTACTGCTGTGTTTTTCAATACAGAGTGGTTTCTAACACAGTATAGTATGCTTACTGTTCTATCTCTTGGACATCCCCCCATTTTACAAACTCCTTTTTACATTTTTTCCTCACATAGAGAAGTTAGTTTTGTTTTCTAACCATTGGTATCAATGCTATACACTTGTATTCTAAGTATTTCCTAAAGTTTACTGCAGCTTTTCATGATTCTCGGTGATTTCTTGTAGAGACTACAGGTGCTGTTCACTGATTTCAAAATACTTTGAAAAGTGTGCTCTAAAGTTTGTAGTGCCCTTCAGCACTGATTTCTCCTCGTGCTCAAAAACCGTTCTAGAGTATTTTCTCATTTTCAAAAGAGATTTTTACTTGTTTTCTGAGTATTTTGTCATTTACTGCTGCTTTTCAGTGAATTCTCATTGGTTTCTATCACTGTGCTATATTGTGCATATTCCTCTTTTTCATTATTTCACGGATTTTTATATTAAACTTCCTGGACACTTTCCTCTCATTCAAAGTCACTTGCACTTGTCTTCTCTCTATTTGGTGTACATCAGTGCTGATTTTCATCAAATTCCTAGCACTTCAAATATTGTGGTCCAATGTGGTTACAGCTGTCTTTAAGCGATTTTCTCACATTGTACAAAAACACTTTTTCACTCTTTCCTCACAGTGTGAAATGATGTACATGTATTTCCAACAATTTTGTATCACTTACTGATGAGTTTAAGTGAATTCACAGTGGTTTTCTAGAATAGTTTGACAATCCTTACTGCTCTATTTCATGTACATCACCGCATTTCACAAACTCCTTTTAATTTTTTTTCCTCACATAGAGAAGTGAGTTTTACTTGTTTTGAAACCATTTGCATCAGTTACTGCTCCTTTTCAGTGAATTACATTGGGTTTTTAACACTGTGCTACATATAGTGTGCTTACTGCTCTACTTGAGGCATTGCCACACATTGTAAAAACATTCTATCCCCACAGAACATAAAATGTTTTTTTCTTCACCATTTCCTCACATTGAGAAATCATTTACACTACTTTTCCAAGTATTTCCTACAGTTTACTGCTGCTTTTCTATAATTTTCCAGTGATTTCTTAGTTTGGGGTATATTGTGCTTTCTGCTCTTTACCTGGGATTTTCCCAAATTGTACCAACTATTTTCTTCCCTCTGTGCTCTCAATGGGAAATGATTTACTCTTGTTTTCCAAACCTTTTACATAGTCTACTGTTGTTTTTCCGTGGGTACCCAGAGGTTTCCAACACTGCTATACGTTGCATTCTGCTCTCTTTCATGGATATCACCTCATTTTCCAGACACCTTTCTACTGTCTATCCTCACAGAGCGATGTGATTTTTACTTGTCTTAAGCATTTTGTATAAGTTACTGGTGTTTTTCATTCAGTTACTAGTGGTTTGTAACACTGTGCTATGGTGTGCTTCTGCTCTTTAGCACTGAAATACCCACATTGTCAAACACTTTTGTATAGTCTTTCCTCATGTTCATAAGTGATTTCCACCTGTATTCTGCTGATTTCAAAGTGCTTCCAAAAGTGTGCTCTAACTTATGTATTGCTCTTCATCACATGTCTCCTAGTGCTCACACAGTTCTACACTCTTTCCTAAAATTCCGAAGTGATTTTTCACTTGTTTTCTAACTATTTTGTCATTTACTGCTGCCTTTCAGTGAATTCTCATTGGTTTCTAATATTGTACTATGTTGTGCATATTGCTCTCTTTTATTGATTCAACTGCATTGTACAAACACCTTTCTAGACTCTTTTCTCACATTCCTAGGTGACTTTCACTTGTCTTCTCTCTATTTGGTGCTGATCACTGATGATTTTCAGTGAACTCCTAGGGCTTCTAAGACTGTGCTCTAGTGTGGTTACAGCTTTCTTTATGTGATTTTCCCACATTGTACAACCACCTTTCTTCAACATTCCTCACATTGAGAAATGCTTTACAATTATTTTTCAAATATTTACTAAAGGTTACCTCAGCTTTACTTAAATTCTCAGTGATTTTTTATATTGGGTATAGTGTGATTTCTGCTCTTTACACGGGATTTTACCACACTGTATCAACTTCTTTCTTCCCTCTGTGCTCACATTGAGAAATCATTTACTCTTGTTTTCCAGCTCTTTTCTATAGTTTACTGTTGCTTTTCAGTGAGTACCCAGAGGTTTCTAACACTGCTATACTCTGCTTCCTGCTCTCTTTCATGGATATCACCACATTGTACAAACACCTTCCTAGACACTTTCCTAATTTTTCAAAGTGATTTTCTCTTGTCTTCTCTCTATTCTGTGTATGTCACTGCTGATTTTCAGTGAATTCCTAGGACTTCTAACAATGGGTTCTATTGCCGTTACAGCTGTCTTTATGTGGTTTTCCTGCATTGTAAGAAACTTATCTTCCCTCTTTCCTCACAGTGAGAAATGATGTAGACTTATTTTCCACTGATATTGTATCGTTTACTGCTGCGTTTCAGTGAATACAGAGTGGTTTCTAACATAGTTATAGTATGCTAACTGATCTATTGCTTTGTTGGATACCGGGTGTAAGCTGACAGCGTCCTTGCACCCGAAAGGACCAACAAGAATTAGTCCCTTCCCTCGCATTGTCCCCTGACTTGTTTTGATCTAACTTGTTTTGATGGCACATTCCTACTGTCAGCAGATGAGTAGAATAGAGAGACCTTTCATAGCTTATCAAAAGTCTGTAAATATTTATGAAGAACTTGGCCTTCTGCTTTATCTTACAGATTAAGAAGGACAGAGAGTACATTCCCCTTTGTTGACCTCCTATTCAGTATTTGTGTATAAAAGGCATTTTATAGTCAATAAAGCTAGCTGCCGTAGCTCGAGGCTTGATGAGGTGCAGTTGATCGATGACTAACAGCAGACTCCTCCTGATCCCTCTGTCCTGTCTTTCTTTCTTTTCTCAATTCCCACCTCCCTACCTCAGCCTGGTTCAACCTGTCAGGCTGGCCCTGACAAATTGGCGCCACAAACAGGGACCTTAGGACTTGGGAAGCATGGTGAGGAACTCCTCAAAGTAAACAGTGCACTCAATAAGGAGTGAGGGGAAATGTTTTGATAGTCGGGAATAAAGCGTGGAACAAGTAGAGTTTAGAGAAAATGCCCTCTATGGGAAAATGTTGAAGTCTATGTGATCCCAAAATAATGTTTCTTGTTCAAATTAGAATCTTAGTGTGTGTATGGAATTTAAAATCTGTAATAAGTGGAACTCCACTGCTAAAACTGCCTCTAGTGAGGAGAGATTCAAAGGTGGCAGGAGAGGGCAGGGCTATCTGCTCTCCCGAAATAAGATTACTTGCAATGAGACTACTTAAGGTTACATTTAAAAATTATAAGTGAACTCGGAGGGAAATGCTAATCTTGGCCAAACTGGGTGTGAGTTAATACTTCAGAAAGCCAAAAAGAAAGAAACAATTTGACATCTGTCTATCTTTTAAGCATGAAAAGAAATTCGGCCAGATCTGTTACTAATGTTTCCCCTGAAGTAAGCAGGATGTGGGGGAAAGAGAGAGACACTTGACCATCCAATATGGACGCCCATTCTCCCAGTATACAAATTTAAAGTTTCCTTTCTCGCCATGAAAAAGTCTTAAAAATTTAGAAATGTGTCTGGAATTTCTGTACTAGTGGGGAGAGAACTTAGCTGTACGACAGAACGGCGTGCATAGTCTGATTTCAGACATTTAGATTGTCTTCAGCTGGAATCTCTCTGCAAAAGCTATAGAAAATTAAGAAACCAGAACTGGTTCTTTTTCCTAAGAAAAATGGCAAAAATGTGTTCTTGAAAGAAATTCAAGCTAATTCCAGCATCAGGATTCGCATTTCCATAATAAAGAGTAGTTTTTAAGACTTTGTATTGTTTACTCTTTGTATTGTTTAACCTTGGTCAAAGTTAACTTTTAAAGCCTTCAAGAAAATAAGTAAATTTATTTGTCATAGAATTTATCCAAAGTGATGCTTTAAAATAATTATAATTGACTCTAGAATCTCAAAAAATTTGTTAAAATATAGATAAATAAGGTATTAATAATAAAGATCTAAGTAGCCCAGGTAACTGGCTATACCCTTTACTAATAGAGGAAGAAGGCGGCTTGCCTTTCCCCCAGCAGGCAGGTCAGTCTCCTGCCAGTAGCCATTTTAAGGAATGTGGTAGTTTACATTTAAATAAACCAAACCTCGTTTTCCAGAGCCACTGGCAAATAAAAAGTAAAGTTTAAATTTGCCTCATAAAAAACCTAGAGGACAGAATTAAGGCTATTGATTATGTCTTTCATTTTTTCTTAGAAATATAAAAGTGTTGTTAATCGAAGAACTACTAAATATTTAACTTACAAGCTTTAAAAGTTCAAAGTACAAATTATATTAGGATAAATTATATAATTGTGGTAATTAAATATCTAAAGTATAAGAACTTATTTTTGAGAAAATAAAATGTATTTTCTCTAATAACAGTTTAAGATCTAATTGATATCTTAAGATAATTATAAAAGGTATTATAATCTTTAAATCATATATAGATATAGATATTTGATAGGTTTGTTTTTTTTTCCATATTAAAATTTCAACGTCTTAACAGACATGATTCTTAGAAAGCTCCAAGGGCCCGGAGTTATACAGGAAATGTATTCTCTCTTCTTAAAGGAAATCTTTCTAAAACAGATCTAGTATACTTGGGGTTACATAGAAAACCTTGTCAAATAGAAATTAATACATATTTTGTAAATATTATAAAGGTTTTGACCTCTTAAGGAGGGCAAAGTGAAGTAACTAAATATTTCTAAATATTACTTCCAGTTTGAAATTAAATTGCCTTGGCCTAGAGCAAAGAATATCCTTACATAACATTATTCTACAAAGTTATTATAATTTTTGATATTTTACAACAGCATATTGTACAATTATCCCAAACAAACTTACAAACTAATTCTTTGAATGTTTGGCAGCAATTTTAAAAAGGAGTTGAGGCCTCTTAGAAAGGGACTTGAGTATTCTATGTTGGCCTCTCTTGTTCTTTTTGCCAAGAGAAACTCTCCCACAGCTGCTGCCTGAGCTTTCTGTTCATGCTGAGGTTGAATCCTCAAAGTGGATGGTACCATAGATCTGTCTTTTGCCCAACAGTGTGAGCTGGGCCCTCTTTGGAGAAGAAATCTGGGTTCCCAAGATATATGATCAGTGCCAGGGCCCTGCCAGCAAGCGAGGGGATCCCAAGGCAGGTGCTGGGCGTGGAGGCAACAGGGGCATAGGCTACCCAGGAGACAGAACTGAACCTCGCATCACCCTGCTTGGCCCCGGAGGATGGCTGCTTAGCCAGAGATGGGTAAGATTCCTCAAGGAAGGAACAACCTAAGACAGGCACAGTCGCAGAGGGGCCATCAGGAGAGAACTTGGGGGTCAACAGAAATGGGGCAGAGATCCTCACTCCCCCCAATATTACAGGGGCCTGAACTCTAGCCCTTTTTGAGGGAGGTCTCCTGCCCCATGGCTGCTTCGTGCTTCCCATGCCCAGCTCATATCAGGACCCAGACAGCAGGGACAGACTTGGCTGGCAACAGCTGCCCTATATCTAAATCCAGCTTAACACCAGGAATGCTCAGGGCTTTCTCAAGGATGCAAAATAGTCCTTCCCATTAATATTTACAGGGTAAACTAAGATTGTTATTAGAATATCAAATTTAATAGTAAAATAGTAGTCAAGTTTTCAGATTAATTTAAATTGGCTAATTGAAATAAGTGAATAGTTCATCTCATAGTAATATTGCTTAACATGCAATGAACCTAAAGCAGTCATATTTTTGTGCAGAAAATTAAAATTTAAAGTTATCAAGACTACATTATACAAATTTTCCAAAAGCCTCCTATTAATTAAATCAAAAAAGGGGGGGGAGATAGTGGAAAAATATTATGTAAGGAAAAATATCCTAAAAGTAAATTACCTCTAGGAAAATTGTTTTACTTTGAAAATTAATTTTCATTTGTAATACTCACAGCAAGACATCCATAAAATCTTATCGTGTCAAAACAAGCCAAAGGAAAATCATTTGGGCAAAAAAATAAAAGGATCCTAAGTCAAATTTATAGAAAAGATTTATTTATTAACCTTTGGTCTAGAATATGTTTGTATATTTCCACTAAAACCCATATAGATTCCTGCAACAACGGATGCCAGAGAGGACCTGATAGAACTGTTCCAGCCACAGAATAAGCAGTGGCCCAAAAAAACAGAGGAAAAATAGTCCAGAAATAAAAATAGTAAAGATGCCTTACCTTTCTAGCAGTCAGTACCTATACATTGCTGCAGGTTGACCAGGACCAAGGGCAAGGAAGGTCAGTGTGAGTACTTCCAGATCATGTGTGCACACCCTTCTGCATAGAAGTCAAAATATTGGATGTTTTGTGTTCTACCGGGACCCCGGGATTACCGGCTTGCCTTATTTCTAACACAGGGAATAGTATTAACTGCCACATTAAAAGAAATGTTATACCTCAGGAATTAACCATTTTTACAGATAGATCCACTTCTAAAAAGCCTGGATCTACTACAGCAGGGGAGCAAAGGTCCTTCAAACCCCTTATATTTCAGTAGAAATACAAGCTCTTATTTATACCTTAACAGATTTTGCTACGGAGCCCATCAACCTATAGTAATAGTGCTTATGTGGTAAGTATAGCAAAAAGAGAAGAGAGAGGTGTTTATGGACTTGGAGCAGGGCATTGGAATATAAGTAGGGTGAAATTTGAACAGTGGTTAATTTAAAAGAAGTGGTAGGGAAAATTAAAAGCAGGAATAGGGTAAGAGAAACAGGACAACAAAAGGGGAAAAGTGAGAAAGAGAGTGATGGCATAAAGGTAAAGTTGAGATAGAGTAAAATGATGCTAAAGGAAATATAAAAATAGAATGTAGAACACTAATCCCAAAGTAAAGTGAAGAGAAAATAAAATGATACTTAAAAAAAAAAAGGAAAAATCGTAGTAGTTATAATACTGATGGAAAATAAACATGTAATAACTAAAAAGGTAAAATCAAGTGAGGAAAAAAGAAAAAAACAGTTTCTTAATTAAAATATGAAAAAATAAAAATATAAATGTGCAGTAGTGAAGGTCATTCACTTCCTCTACTGTTCTGTTTGGCACGCCTGTTTCCTAGTGAGTCCAGGGTTGACGTTCCCTGAGTTCCACTGCTCCTCCATGTTGTAAGCCAGTTCTGAGTTTTAAGCAGGCAGTACATCTCTATTTCTCGCATTCTTTTATTTGTGTTTACACAAGAGTCCATTTGTGATTCAACACCTGGGTGCCAGTGTTTCTGGATTGACCTCTGGGACTATAGGTTCTCTCTAGCTGGTATTTAGGTTTTGTTTTCCCTGTGACACTTAATACTTGTTTGTGTAAGTGGGTTGCCCCAGAGCTGTTTCTCTGATGGTTATCTCCGCTCTGATCCCCAGGTTCCAGAAAAACAACTTTTCCCTGCAGTCTCTTTGGGTGTCCCTAATTGGGTGAACCTATGTATTGGGCTTAGTAATGAGAAGCAAGGACTTAAAGACGAAAAAAAGAAAAAGAATAAAAAAAGAGCCAGAGTAAGTGTGCGAACTCAGGGCTGCACGCAAGTCTGTGCAGTCTTTTTTTCCCTTGGTTCTAAGCAGCTGGCACACTTTTGAAATTTTTAGGCTGTCCTTTTGCATCCAGATTAAAATGGGTTGCTTTTTAGAGTTCCCTTCTGTTAGCAGCTCTCAGGACACCCTTCCACATTCAGGGATCATGCCAGACCCAAGGGCCATGGATTTTTCTGGGCACAGACTTCCCCAGGTTCTCCAGCTTCCACTGTGTAGGAGTTTCTCCTTCCTGCCGGGACAATGAACCTCACCTTATCCCAGGTGAAATCTGACCTTTTCTGTGAGGGAGTGTAGAGCTCCTCGGAATCCGTGTGCTTGCGCAAATTGGGGACCAGTATTCTCAGGTTTGCAGCTGTTAGGTGGGGGCCATAGTTGTAGATTCCCCGGGTTTTTCACGCTTCCGATAACATCCACTTTCCCCTTCAAGATGGCATGGTCTCCATATCTGAGCCGGTCACTCTGGGAGGGAACCCAGCAGCAGAGGGGGATGCCTGTTCAGGGAATCCCTGTCCAGCAGTCCCCCACAGCCTCCTGAAGTATAGCTGTCCCTCAACTCACCAACAAACACTACCTGTGATACCACACACTCTCCCTTTGTTTTCTCACTCACATACTATCTTGTAGTCTGCCTTCCTGTCAGCAGCCATCTTCTGTCACTCCTTCAGCATCTGGTAGTTTTCTGAGCAGCGGTCTTTTACCTCCGTTGTTAATCTTATTCCTAGGTGTCTTAATGTTTTGATGCAATGGAAAATGGGATTTTTTTTTTTTAAATCTCACTTCTGTAACTTTACTATTGGTGTATGAAAATGTCATTGGTTTCATGGCATTAATTTTGTATCCTGCTACATTGCCAAATTCATTTATTAAGTCTAATAATTATTGATGGAGTCTTCAGGGTTTTCTATGTACAGTATCATGTCATCTGCAAATAATGACAATTTTACTTACTTTCTTTCCAGTTTGGGTGCTATTTATTTCTTCTTCCTTTCTGATCACTGTGGCTAGCACTCCTAGTACTGTGTGGAACAGGAGTGGTAAAAGCAGCATCCTTGTTTTGATCCTGTTCTTAAGGAAAATGGTGTTAGTTATTACCCATTGAGTACGAGGTTGGCCATAGATTTGTCATATAAGGCTGTTATTATGATCCTTCTAGTCCCACTTTGCTGAGCGTGTTTATCAGGAAAGGGTGTTGGGCCTTTTCATATGCCTTTTCTGCATCAATTGATATGATTATGTGATTTTTGTCTCTCAGTTTGTTCATGTGATGTATCACATTTATTGACTTGTGGATATTGAACATGCCTTGCATCCCTGAAATAAATCTCACTTGTTCATGGTGTATGATCTTTCTTATGTAATGCTGGATCTAGTTTGCTGGTATTTTGTTGTGGATTTTAACATCTATGTTCATCTGAAATATAGGCCTGTAATTCTTTTTCTTTGTGGTGTCTTTATGTGGTTTTGGTATTAAGGTAATGCTGGCTTTATAGAAAGACCTTAGAAGTATGCATCTCTCTTGAATTTTTTTGGAATAGACTGAGAAGCATTGATTTTAGTTATTTTTTGATGTTTGGTAAAACTCCACTGTGAAGCCATCTGCTCCAGGGCTTTGGTTTGCTGGAAGCTTTTTGATTACTGTTCCAATTTCATCACTAGTTATCGACCTATTTGTTTTTTGTTTTTTTGTGTTTTTTTTATTTTTATTCTTCCTGATTGAGTTTTGGAAGGTTCTATTTTCCTAGGAATGTGTCCATTCCATCGAAGATGTTCAGTTTGCTGGATGCATGTCTGCTCAAAGGCTGGTTTAAGAGAGATGAATGTGGGAAAGCCCATGAATGGGGACTGATCCCCAGGGCCTGTGAATGTTCACAGAGGCAGGGCTTGCTCTGGAACCCCGGAAGGGCATCCTCCCGCCTCCTCAGTGCCTGTCTGGATCCAGGAAAGCAGCTGGGATGTTGTTTTTCCTTTTGCACATTGTAGCATGTTATGTTCTCCAAAACAGCTAAGATGAATTGGAGGGAACTCCTGATTTCTGTCAACAGTGGGATTCCCAGCATCAGGATCATGAGAGGTTGGCTGCCATCCCAGGAATGCATAAAGAGGGCTCACAGCCTTGGGAGCACATTCTAAGGACCACTCTCCCAATCAAAATAAAAATGTCAGAAGGGCATATGTCTTGGGATCCCAGTAGGAATCATGTGCTCTAAGGCTGTTTGTGGGCTGTACATCAGTGAGGGCCATGATGAGGGCAGGTGGTAGGTGACCAGGATGTGGTAAAAACATCCCCCAGATTCATGTATGTGTGTTGGGAGTTGGTGGGGCCTCTCCAATACTGGGCAGGAAGGACAACCCTTGATGCAGATGTGCTGCTACCTCCAGTGCCACAGCTCATGCCTTGGGAAAGCAGGCTCTGCATGGGGGTGGGAAGAGGAGTGGTTCTTGCTCAGGAAGAAGACATGTCCGGCTGAAACTTTGTTTCTAGGTCATTCTAAGTGGTCGCTCCTGCCTCCTTGTATCTCCTGGGCACTGGGATCTCATAGAAGTTGCCTGAACTTGAACTCCTACACTTTTCCAGATTCTGCCTGGTGCATGCAATGTCAGTGTTAAAGAGAAATGCAGCCCCTAGGTGGCACCACTCATGCTGAAAGCCCAGGATAAAGTCTAGATTAACTTCCTAATCTCATTACAGTTTGAACCTCTTCCAGAAATCTAATCAACCAGTCTGAAATTTTCTGGTGAACACCACTGTGGTAATCAGTCACATGGTCCCTATCCTGGAATATGAGGGTTGTTTGGACATCACATTTGCAGGGGGTAGATAAGAGCCTGCAGAAAAGTTCTCCCCCTCTCTCTCTCTCTCTCTCTCTCCGCCTCTCTCAACTTCAAAAGATCAAATGTGTGACTCAGTGCAGCATGGGATATCCCAAAAATTTGGCAGATCCTTACATGCCAAATACAAGTACAGCTTGAAAACATTTGAAAGGTAAGGTGTATGTGAGCACTGTGCTTAATCCTGAGAGAGGACACTCTTCCCTCACAATCTGAGTGAAAGTTTTAGGCCCATAAGGAGATTTTTGAAGCCATTTTGCATGGTTTGTCCTATGGGGGTGAGCAAACATTAGTTATCAATGAAGACTTTGGCAGTCATGTTTAGGGCCAGGCCCCTGGAATTGACTGGGCCTAATGTGCTTCCTGTGGAAGGTTGGAATGTGAACGAAGAGGCCTGAGCTAAAGACAATGCCCTCTGGGAGCAGCTCCTTGATAAGTATACATAGATGTTTTGTCCCACGTGTATTTTTCTCTGTGCCTCCAAGATTCCAAAGGGTCCATGACTCTCGCCCCTTAGTGGCTTTCAGAATTGGATATGTCACTTCCCAGGTTCTACTTCCACAACTCTCCTCTGGCCTCTGCACAGCCCACATGTTTACATAGAATTTTCTCAAGCCAGTTTGTTGAGCTCATCTTGCTCTTCTGGAGGAAATGCCCTTTACCTCCACAAAGGGAGGGTGATTGAACCTCCTGCCTGTACTCCCCACCAGCTTGGGTTTAAGGGATCCACCATATTTGCTTCTTAACCACCAGCCATTTAAGTTCTCAAGTTTGCCCAGTCAGAACCTTTGAGTTTCCCAAGTGTGCACCTTGTCTTGGGAGATTCCCTTGGTCCCATTACAAACTTGAAGCCCCTCCCTTCTACTGATCCATCCCTAGATGTGATTTTGGCCCTACCTCCTTTGGGGAAGGCATGATACTCAAAATTTGGAAGACCAACTATCCCTCTGTTCCTCTTTGAATGGGCACAGATATGCAATTGAGGTAACATCAACTGTCAGGTACTATTTGGTACTCAATACTGTTGCATTGTATTCCTTTTTTTCTTGAGAGGATACCCAATCTGCCTAATGGTGTGTTAACATGAACATTAGGGAATTTAGATGTGGTACCAACAACCCATCAAGTCTACTTCCAGGTTGGTTTCATTTTCTTTTCCTTTCATGAATGGACCTAGGATTCAGTTGGAGGTGTGCAGAGTGCAAAACCCAATCAGGTTAACTGTCTGGACATCTAGTACTAAGGTTCAGCTTTCAGTTGGAAGTTGCCATTTCAGCTAGGACCTAAAAAGAAGGTGAGGCCAGATGGGGTATAATGGTTTCTGAGGAGGCTGAGGAGGGATCAGAAGCGAGAGCATCAGAGTTACTGCCCAGGTCTGAGCAGAGGGCTTCCTGAACCATGTCCACTCTGGTGAGTCAGGAGCCTAAGGTGGTCCTGAAGGACGGGCAGGCCAAGGTCCCACAGAGAATTGATGTTTCTTTCCTTATAAATGAGCAGACATTGCCTTTTACTCTAGATGCAGATAAGCCGTAATCCAAACATTTTGATATCTGTTTTGATGTGTGCCATTCATAGAGTTTTACAGGCCAAGTTTCCCAACTGTCTACAAGTAGAATAATCCTAAGGAACCTATTGTAGGCCAAATTGGCAAAATTCGTTTTGTAATTTTATCAGCTAGTCTGTGTGTCTGACAGCAGGTCTTAAGGGAGATCTTTAATAAAAGCCAAGTGATGTTTGGAAAGAGAAGAAGGGAGAAAGAGAAAGGGAAACATTGATGTGAGAAACATCCATCAGCAGGCTCCTCCCACTCCCTACTGGGGGTTGGGAATGGAGCCTGAAAGCGACCTTTGGGTAAGGTGACCAGACATCCCGTGTTTGGCAATTTTTAACAATGTGTCCCGAGTCCAGCAGCGTTTTAAAAAAGTCCCGATTTTGGGAAAGAATGCATGACAAGCTGGGGAATGGTGGGAGAACTGGGATATATATATGTTTTTCGGCGGTCATGTGGCTATTTAGCCAGGATATGAGTTTTATATTATTTGTGTTAATTTATAATGTTAAACTTCAATAATAACAAATAATTGTTGAGAACTGATTATCGAGAACTGCTTATCCAAGTTCGCATTGTTGATCAGTTGTTAGAATTCGACCACCATTGTTTGGACTTAATGAACAATGGCATCTTTTGGGATTGGCAACGACGAAAACATTTTGTAACTGTCTCTCAGAAGATACACTTCGTACTGCGTTCTAGTAAGCTAGTTAATGAAGTGATGTCATTACAAATCAGCTTTTCAGATAATTTAGGTAAGTAATTTATTTATTTATTTCATAAATACATAAATTTTCTTGAATTTAGCAGACAGTACTCATATTTTTTATATTTCATAGGGGCGGCAAAAAGTCTAGCGCCAGCCTTGAAAGTGACACTTATGACTTACATTATGGCAAATTCAGAGGAAAAATAATACAAGTTAGTATTATTATTTAGAAAGAAATATAGGATTAAAATTAAAATAATTTTTAAATATAGTTACTTTATAACAATCAAATTAATTTAATTTATAAACTAACAATAAAAAATGTTCATGTAATTATGTACCTACTTATTGTGTTTTTAAGCAATATGTATATAATAATTTATAATATAATTTTAAATTATTATTTTTAGATTTTTAACATAATGAGTAAGAAAAGAGGATGCAAATTCAACGATGAGCTAAGAAGTGAATTTCCTTTTATTGAAAAACCAAAAGCGCTTACAATATAGTACAAATTTTTAATCAAGAACCCCGCCCCCCTGGGCTGATACCAGTTTGCTCAGTGGATAGAGCGTCGGCCTGTGGACTCAAGAGTCCCAGGTTCGATTCCGGTCAAGGGCATGTACCTTGGTTGCGGGCACATCCCCAGTAGGGGGTGTGCAATAGGAAGCTGATTGATGTTTCTCTCTCATCAATGTTTCTAACTCTCTATCCCTCTATCTTCCTCTCTGTAAAAAATCAATAAAACATATTTAAATAAAAAAATAAAATAAATAAAAAGAAGAACACCCCTCAGTCAATGGTGTCCCCCTTTATCAATATTAAAATCTGCTCACCTTACCTTTGGGTGCAAGGGGGAATGCTCAACCAACTGAGCAACACTGACCAGGGCTTGCAGTCTCTTTTGAGAGGAGGCTTAGTTGTGACCTGTGAGTCCTCTGTTGTCATGGATTAAGTGGTCATTCTAATATTCATAGAAGGGACACACAATAAACTGAATATCTTGAAATTGATAGTTATTTTTCTCATCTCTAGCTACCCCATGCTTCAGAAAACTTTTGTGCTGCTTTTACTCTTTCTCATTTAAAATGTCTCAAAGACCAGAAGGTACGCATTGTGTGGGTGTTCCTTAATCTTCCCCATCTGTTTTATTTGTTGGAGCTTAGCAAGAGTTGGTGCTGGACCAGGGGCTGCTGCCTACTCCAGGTGCTTTCAGTCCTTCAGTGATAATCAGAAAGGATTTCCTAAAAGGGTGGGACCATTTATCTAGTTTCCCAGTACTCATTGCATATCAGAATTGCAGGTAGGCAGTGGGTAGATGCAGAGGGGTCCAGTGGTCATATCACCACTCCTTGGTGCCTGGCAAGGTGCTTGTCCTGCCACCAGCCAAGGACAGGAAGGGCTGAGTGGCTTTGCAGCCCCTAAGCAGAAAATGTGATTGGGGTAAATTGGGACACTCCAGTTGTTGTCAGAGCAGTGCCTTTTGCCTTCAGCTGGTTCCTCTGAAGGGAGAAGTTCCAGGTTGCTCATGCTCAGCCTGAGAAGATGCCTTGCTCCCGGCCATTTCCCAGGATCCCTTTAAAAGCCACTTCATCAGGATGAACAGCCAGGCTCCACACAGACTCCTGGACCTGGCATGCCAGAGCCTGCTGAGGGATGAAGCCTCGGCCATTGTTGCTGTGAAGTGGCTGCCTATGGAGCACTTCCCACCTCTGTTCACAGCGGCCTTGGCCCAGAAGCACAGCAAAGTCCTGAAGGCCATGGTGAAGGCTTGGCCCTTCTCCTGCCTCCCTCTGTGAGCCCTGATGAATCATCGGCAGCCTTACCATGATATCTTTCAGGCTGTGCTCGATGGCCTCCATGCCCTGCTTGCCCAGGAGAATCGACCCAGGTGAGGGGGATTCAGTAGCCTGGTTGGGCCCTGGGGATCTGAGCAGTTACATCTGGGGTATGGGAGAGTGCAGGGCCAAAGGGAGAGCTTAGGGAGGCCTTGGAGCCACTGCTGGGGTCATTCTGGAACAGGCTTCGCATATATATGGCTGATGAAGTCGCAGCGGGTGACTGAAGGGACATGAGCCCACCCTTTCTGGTGGCACTTAAAGGTACCAGAAATGGAGACCATGAGGGATCCCAGTAGTGCAAGGAGCAGCTGATTTTGGGGGTATGGAGTAAAAGTCCCATCAGATGTCTGACTCAGGTGCCCAAATTCCTAGACTCAAGGCCATAGTCTCATTCCCTGTTATCTTAATACACCCCAGGCTACATCCTATTTTCCCTGAAGGAGATGGAAAATGCAGATGCTCAATTTACAGAGGGGAGCTCATCAGGAGTTCTGGATCGTGTGGGCTGGAACCAAAGCTGATGTGTGCTCACTGCTGGAGCCTGATGCCACACAGTCCATGAGGAAGAGGGGGAACGTGGACAGCTTAAGGGTGGGTCCAAATCCACCCTTGGCCCCCATGGAGGTGTTAGTAGACGTTTGCCTTAAGAAAGGTGTCCTTGATGAGTCCCTCAGCTACCTTATTAAGAAAGTGAGCGAAAGGAGAGGTTTCCTGCACCTTTGCTGTAAGAAGCTGAAGGTTTATGCGGTGTCGAAGGGAAACATTAACATCCTGGGTATGGTGCAGCTCAACGCTGTCCAGGATTTGGAGGTAAATTGCACCTGGAAGCTGTCCACTCTGAGGAAGTTCGCTCCTTACCTGGGCCAGATGGTCAATCTGCATCGGTTCCTCCTCTCACATGCCTTTACGTCTTCTCACACCACCTTGGAACAGGAGGAGCAGTGTGTTAGCCTGGTCACCTCTCAGATCCTCAGCCTGTCCCGCCTCCAGGAGCTCTGTTTGGATGTTGTCTCCTTCCTCAAAGACCGCCTAGACCAGAACCTCAGGTGAGGTGTGGTGAGGTTTCTCACCAGCCTAGACCAGCGTGAGCCACTTCTCATTTCAGTCCACAGTGACGGGACCTCCTATGTGCCATCCATCAGCATTGATAGAGAGCCTGAGTCACTATAGGGTTCCACACAGTCAATGTCTTGTTCACTGCTCTGTCTCCTTGCATATTTTCAAGTACCATCCCCCCAGACTAACGTAGGATGTATGAACTAAGAAAGATGTTATTAAAGACACTCCTTGCTAGGAATGGAAGTAAAGGGGGCTTCGGGCCAGTGATGGTAGCATGGGAATCCTTCTAAGAAGTGTCTAAAGGAATACTATGCAATAGAACCAAGTGAGGACGGCAGTAAAGAGAGGAAAGCCCATCAGAAGTGAGGTTT
This sequence comes from Ia io, assembly GCA_025583905.1. Lineage (NCBI taxonomy): Eukaryota > Metazoa > Chordata > Mammalia > Chiroptera > Vespertilionidae > Ia > Ia io. The sequence continues at coordinate 6,208,909 of JAJQQW010000025.1, read as the reverse complement.
CAGGGGTTAAGGTCCACACTTAGCGATTTGGTGATGGCAGCCTTTCAATCCAAACCTGCCTCAAACCACCTGTCTGCCAAGGCTTGCCAAAGGCTCCTGCTAAGGGAATGCCTTGTAAATGCAGGATTCTGGAGGGAGGAATCATGAAAAGGGAAAGGTAGTTTGTAGACAATGCAGTAATCTAAGTTCCTGCAGGGTGGCAGCCCCTGCTGGATGTTGCTCAACCTTGTCCAGATTAGCCCTTTTTGCAAATAAGCCAGTAGCTTCATGGGCTAAGAGATGAGGGTGACAGTAGTCCAGGCTCTGGCTGGAAGAGAGCCCAAATTGAAGGCATTTCGGGTCATGTCCCCAATACTAAAATTCACTGGTTGACCCCAGCTTGAAATATTGGGTCAGGCTCCTTTCTGAGCTCCCCTCAACTTTACCTCCCATCATTCATGTTCACAACACCAGTGTGTATGAGGGTGGGTGTATGATGTACTCCACATAACAGATGAACAAATGGAGTGTGTGAGGTTTCATCCAGTTGAATCCATCTCAGAGCAGATAAGAGATGGAGAAAGGATTCCACTCAAATTTGCACTGACTTGAATGACTCTTTTCACTGTGCAACATCCTGGGTTTGATCATTATCTGGAAAACTTTAGGCTTTGGTGAAATGGGCCTCTTTACCTTAAGGCCTGGCTGGTCTCACCACGCTCTGCCCCCCAGGTCCATCCCCCTCACCTAACTGCTCTATGTCTCCCAGCTACCTGAAGACCCCTTTGGAGACCGTGTCCATCACTAACTGCCTGCTTTTAGAAAGTGACTTGAGACATCTCTCCCATCACCTGAACGTCAGCCAGCTGAAAGTCCTGAATTTAAGGAGGCTCAACCTGATCAGCCTCAATCCTGGGCCCATCCTATTTCTCTAAGGGAGAGCCTCCCCCATCCTTCAGAACCTGGATGTGGATGAGTGTGGGATCATCGACCCCAAGTTCATGGACCTCCTTTCTGCCCTGAGCCACTGCTCTTAGCTCATGAACCTAAGCTTCTGTGAAAATGCCATCTCTATGACCATACTGGAGGACCTGCTTCGCCACACCATCGGGCTGAGCAAGCTGTATTGTGTGCTGTATCCAGACCTCACCCTGGAGATTTACAAGGAAAGGAGCAGCACCATCCACCTGGGCTGACTTGCTCAGGTGCATGCTGAGCTGAAGCATATGCTTCATGAGTTGGGGCGGCCTGGCATGGTCTGGTACTGTGCTTACACGTCCTCACTGTGGCTGTAGAACCTTCTATAAGCAAAACCCCATTCTGTGACCCTGATACATGTCTGTCTAGCTGGGTGCACATCTCATAGGCTTTACTCTCGGCTCTTGGACACTGAAGCCCAGACATAAGTTTATCTTAAAGTAACCCAGCAGCCAGTTTCAGACAACTACTCAGTGGTGTGGGAAAAATTCTGACAGGGGGGCAGATGGTTTCTTGGGGGAGATGGGTCCTAAGGAGTTAGAGATATGCATCTGAATCTCTAGCGCGGGAGGGATTTTGTCTTGGGAGGTAGATGCGGGGATTACCTTTGCTCCAATGGTTGTGAATAAGTGTCAGTAATAAAGGGAACTGAATATGAACCATCTGGTGTCCTCTATGACATGTTAACCTGATTCTCCCATCTGCAGTTACTGGTTAAATAAGAGGGCATAAGCATCTGTGATGCACAGATGATACTAGGCTGGGTGAGGTTGGCTCCAGTAGATCACCTCACCATTTATCCATTCCGGTTTGGTGGTTCTTTCTGGGGCACCAGTACCTCCTCCCTTACCTCTGTGACTGTTCAGTGGTTAAGCCACTGAAGGTGCATCCACAGGGACTGGAACAAGGAGCTCCCCTTGATCACCACTGAACTATAACGTCCTAGTGGACATGGAATCAAACACTCCTCTCCACTGGGAGCCTACGTCACTGGCCTTAGGCTGCTCCATGGTAGAGCTTCCCTGTGCACAAGTCAGACCCCAGTACTGAAAGGGACATCATCCTGCCACCTAATCAGAGACCTGAACTCACAAATCTATGCCTGTCATCCCCCTGGATCCAGTCCCTGCTTGCAGTACAATACTTGTAGCCAGTAAACACAGTTACATTCCTTTCAGCACAATATTAAGCTGGCATAAACCTTTGCTTAGTATCCGTGGCCTGTACTAAGAATATGAAACCCTTTGTGGAGGCTACGTCTTAATTTGAGAAGACTCTCCCCACATGACCCTCCTTCCCATCCATCAAGGAGGTGGTAAACCAACTCTGAGCCAGTGACAGTCCCTGGGTTTTGGGTCTGAAGAGTGGCCAACCCAAACAATCCAGAAGAGCACTTAGGTGGACACAGGCGAAGGTCACTCTGGGGAGTTGTGTGTATGGAGGGCCACCCTGAGGAGTAATACAACCAAGTGAAATGGAGATGTCATACTGTGCGGTTGGATCCCATAGTCAAGAGACAGTCAGCTGCCCAGCAAGAAACAGGCTCCCTGGCCACATGCCACTGCATTCTGGCCCTGGGCTGTCTCATTTGGCTCACTGAGTAGCCTGCCAGAGAAACACCAGGCGAGATGACCACACACCCAGGCCCAGCGACAGGGCTGCATTTGAGCTTCTAGTCTCCCAGAAGGTGAGTGATTCGGTCCTACTTTTTCTCCTTCTACTGCCTCTCATGAAGTGCCAGCCACTCATGTGCTTTCTGCTCTCTGCTGGGTGTAAGCAGCTTCCTAGCTTGCCACACACAGCACCTGGCCCTTCTTTCTTTTTATTGCTGTTACTTTATGTTCTTCTTCCTTCCCCTCTTCTAGTTTGGGACCATCAGCTTGGGAGTATATATTACCATTTCTTAAGTACATTTCTTATTAATTTCAGAGAAAGGGAGAGGGAGAGATGGATAGAAGCCTCAATATTGAGACACAATCATTGGTTGGCTGTCTCCTGTATGACCCCCCCCCCCCGCTGGGATCAAGGCATAAACTTGGGGTGCCTGTCTCAACTGAGAATTGAACTATGTCCTCTTGGATCATACGTCTACTAAACCACACTGGCAAGGCACACTATACTACTTCTAGTGGCAGGAGAAAATGCTGAAATATCTGTAACAGTTGGTGAGCCTCCAAAACTCCAAGAAAGAGGATCAGAGAACAAGGATCAGAAAATGCTTTTCTCACATCAGACACACTCTCCAACTTGCACCTTGTCATCCCATCCCCGTTTGACATGGAACAGTGTCCATAATGGGATTCAGAACCTCTGGAATGTGAGGAAAAGTATAAAAATGGGCAGTTTATGGGGGAGGAAGGGCATGGGCTAAATATCCCATGATCTGGGTGTTGGTTCCTCACCACACATAGAGACTGTGTTCCACTACGTTGTGGTGAGATTAACCTGTGTGGCTAACTTATGTAAAGCCCTTGTCAGCATGTCCTGTTCTGGAATTGTCCACTGTTATTAGCATTAGTAGTGATTATTAGCTACCAGATGCAAATTAAGGAAGAAAAGTGAAAGTCAGTGCACCCTGGCCAGTGTGGCTAGGCATTGTCCCATGCATCACAAAGGTCACCTGTTTGATTCATGGTCAGGGCACATGTCCAGGTGGCAGGTCAGGTCCCCAGGCAACCATTAATATTTTTGGCTCACATGAATGCTTCTATGTCTGTCTGTATCTCTCCATTCATCTCTCTCTAAAGAATAAAATTTAAAGCCTTCCACATTAAAACTACACAAAACAAAAGAAAACTCATTGCTGCATGTTGTCTCTCAACAGGGTGTCCTGCACTTGACACTTTACTTCTTCTGGAGACCACAACTGAGAAATCCAGCAAAATTCTTCATTAGAATCTGGACTTTTCTATCAAAATATTCAAAAAGGCACAGTACCAAGGCAATGAGGCTTATAAAGTGCATGTTTAGATAGAGATATCATCTGTGAAGATTGGCATACAAGGGCCCTGGGTAGTTGGTGACTGCTGGTGCACAGGGATCCTGTACATGAAGGCCCTATGGATGGGGGTCTCCAGGCCATCAGAATGCAAGCAGGGAGAGTAAGGCACACATAGTAGGTTGCTTACTATTGAATGTATCCAGAGTCCACCAATCTGCACAGCAGTCAGGCAGGTTGGATTTAGGACAGCTGGGGGACACAGATGTCAAAGGGATTACTCTGAATATTGAAGAGCCAAAGCCTGGCCTGCTTGGCTCAGGGGTTGAGTTTCGACCTGTGAACCAGGAGGTTAGTGTGCAATTCCCAGTCTGGGACAGGCCCGGGTTGTGGGCTCCAAGCCCAGTAAATGTCTTGTAGGAGGAAGCCAATCCATGATTCTCTCTCACCATTAGCGGTTCTCTTTCCTTCCTCCCTGAAAACAGTAAGAATAAATATATTTAAAAGTATGTAAATAGCTTAGTTTGATATCCACAATATCCATTTAAGAAATACAAGAAGGGGCCTTTTGTCATGTCAGAATTTTTATGCTTTTCTTTCTTCTCCTTAATCTTCCTTTCTAGTCCACTTGCCAAGAGGATTGTATATAATGTGTTCTATTCTATACTGAACAGTTTTGTTTTGATTGCCTTCTTGTATTTCTCTACACCAAAATACGTTATCAATTCAAACCTACATGGTAAAATTCTGCTGAGTAAATGTGACATCCAAATGGCTTTATTAAGTGTTTCACCAATCCAGCAGCATACCAGGTGGCAATGAAAAAGGGACTCACTGAACCAAACCGAACAGGGTTTATTCCCTCACTGCCCCCCAATGTGACATGCTAGACTTTAAAGTCCTTAAACAACTGAGGTTCCAGCTTCCCAATTATTCAATGAATTTCACCTACACTATTCTAATAAAAATAATTTTAAGAAACCACACCTATTTGTGGTAATTTTTAAAATTCAAGTTGGAAGGCTTGTCGATAACTATACAGACAACAGGCCAAGAGGTGAGTTTTTATAAACCTTTCCCATCGTGATGATTTTTTACATTCACTGATAAAAATACTGAGGCTTCAAGGTAACTTGATGTTTAGAAGAGCATACCCTTTGTGGTACATTAAATGACATATAGTTGAAGAGAAAGTGCATGAGTAGTTCTACAGTAAAATACATATCACTACCTAGGGGCACTTTTGTTCATTTCATTCAGGGGTATAGTCAGGAAAGCTAACTGGTTCGGTCTAAGTGACAATCTCTGTTTCAATCTTATTCACATTTCAGAAAGGTGCTGATGTCATTTTAATAAGCCAAAGGATGCTTACATTTAGACTTCTTCAAACATTTATATCATTCTGTATGTCATTTTCCTCCTACTTAACCTATTCCTTTAAAGGTTGAAGACATACAAAATGCCATAGGAAGGAGGCAAACAATTGTTTTCCAGTCTTGTTGGAGATTCCTCAATCCTTTTTTCCATTTAGGTTTTCCAAAGAAAATATGTCATTTGTTTACCCTGCCTAACTGGAAAACAGGGCAGCATATCATAAAGAAGTAGCACACTGCTTCATTTTGTATGCAGTTTGTTCAAAATTTGGTATGCACCTATGGTCAAAGACACATTGGGAAATTTAGAGTCAAGAATACAACTCTCCATACACATTGCTGTTTGTAGTACAATCCGACAAGATATCCCATTTGGTGGAAAACTATTCTCAAATTTTTAACAATGCAAACCTTCATATTAAACAGTTAAAGTATATGGCAATCTTAATCAACACTTATGAAATAATGGGAATAATTCAAACTTTGCATCCTAGGCAAAAACTTCATAAAGGGACCTGCAATTCTTGCCTCTTCCCCAAACTCACCATTTTCTTTTAGTCATTCTTAAATAACAGAAGACAATTTCTTTACAAATTAAATGTCGTACATAACTTAGCATCATGTTAAATTTCAGTGTATAATTTGTCTGTCAAAGGGGCTTCTCTCTTGACTCTTCCAGAGGAGCTCGATAAGTTGAGCTATAAAGCATGATTCACTTTCTCTTGTGTAGATGGTGAATCTTATGATATCCGCCAGCACCAGGCTTGGGACCAATTACAGAGGTATCCCATCTTCTGCTGCAATTATTGTCATGCTCCCCATCATAAACATCTCCTCGGCGGATATAATAATCATCTCAGCAACTGCTTTCACCATAAGTCAGAAGGGACCTTTGTGCTGGATGTTTTCCTCATGAGCCTCCTGTCAAACCAGTGAAAAAATAGCAATACTTGAATCTCTTTTTGAATAATTTTACATCGGTATGACATGACCCTAGTAAAGTCATATTAGGAAAACCTATAAGTTTATCTACCTATGCTGAAAAAAATGTCAATAATGCTAAGGTAGGCAAGGGAGCTTACATTTCTTTAAAATATACCTGAAGAATAATGCCTTAATTTAATTAATTGATTGTGAATAAATATGAATGCACATTTTTCAAAAAACAGGCTGAAATTCTAACCATTGTATTGTTCCTATGCTTCACGCTGTCAACTGTTCCTTCTGACTAAAAGATGGTAAAATACCCCCTGACTGGTATGCATAAGTGGTAAGAGTACCAGCCTTGGCCCTGCAGGATCCTGGGTTTGTTTGCAGGTCAAGGGCATGCCGCTGGGTTGCAGGGTCCCTGCCTGGACCTGGTTGAGGATTGTGCATGAGGAAACTATCAAAGTATCTCTCTCACATTAATGTAGCTCTCTCTCATCCCCACTCCCTCTATCCCACTCTCCTAAGGTCAATTGGAGAAAATATACTCAGGTGAGGAACAAAAAAAAAAAAAAAAAAAAAGCAAGTGTAGAATTTTGTTTCTTTAATAAGGAAGATAAATGAGTGTGATCCCTCATCCCTGAAAGCATATACTGTTTCAAATTAGCTACTAAGAAAATACAACATCTCCAAGATAATACATCACCCATACTGCATATAGTACTCCCTTTGGCAAATGGAAGCAACCTTAGAGTAACACAAGGCAGCCTATAAAGTCCAATCCTGTCAATTACACAAAACATATCTGGATACTTACCATAGCTCTCATATAAACGTCCATAGGAGCCTCTAGTTCGACATTAAGAATAACCTCTACCAGGACTGCTCCCACAGCCATCAAGATGACCATGAAAAAAACACAGAATTAACTGTGTCCAAGTTAACAGCTGCAGTGTGCTATTGGATAAGAGGGAAACACTTTTATTTATTTTTTTAACTTTTTAAGTTTTTTCAATTTTTTATTGATTAAAGTATTACATGTGCACATATCTTCCCATTGCCCCCCCACCTCACTCCCATACATGCCCTCACCCCTTAGTGTCTTGCATCCGTTGTATGCTTATATGTATGCATACAAGTACTTAGGTTGATCTCTTATCTACCCCCAATCCCAAACCTTCCCGCTGTAATTTCACAGAAAGAGGGGAACACTTTTAAACACCTGTGTCTTCTCTAGGAGTGCTCATCGCGAGAACCTGCAAGGCTGTGCATGGTGTGCACCCTCCCAAGATGGTGGGCCATAAATCTTGTTGAATCCAGAACCAGGATCATCTCTGCTGGAATAACTTAAGGAAATAAAGCAGGACTATTTTGCAATCACCTTCTAAGATACAGAACATGTACACACTCTGACTACAAAAATAGGAAAATGTAAATGGACAGAAGGGTTCAAGAGACATTTCTCTAAAGAAGACACACAAACAGCTAACAAGCTCATGAAAAGATGATTAACTTAATGGGTCATTAGGGAAATGCCAATCAAAACCCAAATGAGATACTACTTCATTCCTAAGTAGGCAAAACCGTGTGAAGAGGAAAATATCACGGATTGTTGGGGGTTTAGAAAAACTGGAATCCCGTGAACAAACAACAGAAAGGTGACAAGGTACTGCTGCTGTGCAAAACAATGGAAATTCCTTCCACAAACATTTAACACTGAATTCCAATATGACTCTGAATTTCTACTCTGTTATGCGCCCAAAATCACTGGAAACTTCTACTGAAATGCTAGTCCAAGAATGCTCACAGCAGTCCTCTGGTGAAAATGAGCCCAACAGATGAAAAGATAAATGAGCTGTGTACACTAGAGCTGCAATGGATATTTAGTCAGCCATAAACGTGGCGATGAACTGATTACTGCAACATGGATGGCCCTTGGAAACATTTATGCAAATAGCAAAAAGACAGACACAAAAGGTCGTGACCTGCTTCATTCTGATACTATAATCTGTGCAAAACAGGCACATCAATACAGACAGAATACTGTTTGTTGTTTGATAGAAGCTGGATCCGGGAAGAGAATGGTAGTGAATGCTTTACATGCAGAGCTTTTATTTAGGGGCGATTCAGATGTTTTGGACCTACACTGATGTGGCGGTGGCATAGGACTCTGAATACACTGCTTGATACTTACTTGGTCAATGGTAAATATTTAGTGTGGTGATGAATGATTTTCACCTCAACAACAAACAGGGTTTAGTATACATTAGGTAAACTATGTTTTGTTGCCCATTACCTATAACTAATAGTGCAATCATCATCTGTAGGAGACATATGGTAATTTCTCCTGGAAGGTATTGGCTCTTTTCATGGAGCACCTGCATAATTCTCTCTCCCACATGACAGCAGTCCTGTAAATGAAAAACCCTTAAGTGAGGATATCACAATGAAGAGCAATATTTTAAGGGAAAACGACAATTCAAAACATCATTGTATTTCCTCTTTCCACAACAATGTTTACATTTACTCTAAGACTCCATTTGGGCTAATGGTTGTATGTGCTGTAAAATGTTACTCTGGAATGTATTATCTTCTCACAATCTATATATGTAAAAGGGTAATATACTAAATGTCCATTAGGGTAATGGCTTCAAGTAGCAAAACCCAGCTTCCTTGTCCTAGCGACTAACCCCCTTGCAGTTTCTTCAGCCCAGGAACATGACTTGCTTTATAGCCAGGTGGAAACATTTTACACTAACCAAATGTCTGTGAAGCATTCTCCAGTGCCTCATCTCATTTGATCCTCACAGAAATCCTGGAATAGGTAGATAGGAGACTTGGTGGAATCCGATTTTCCCCTCATTAGCCAGAAAACAGAGATTGAGAAAGCTTAGAAACTTGAACAGACTGAAAATAAGTAAGAAATGGTGGAACTGGAAAATGACTTCAGGGTTTCTCGCTGTGCAGAATATAGTTAATCACTGATGCAGTTAGATATTTTACCCTTCGTTCTCCCTGCATGACCTACATTAATAATCTGTTTTGTGTTAATATTTACTGCTGTGTTGCTGACAATTACCTGAAAGAGAAGTCAGGGTGCTTTACTGGGATGGGAAAAGTTTAGCTAAATCAGAAAGAAGGTCTAATTAAGCAAGTTTGTTCTCTCTAGATACATAAGGCTAAGTTGACTCGTGCATGCACAGTGCATATAAAGCTCTTGCTGGTGCCAACAGCATGCGTCTGTTTCAATCTGTCACTGTCAATCATGAATTTGGTTGACATTTCTATTATAAAGGGCCAATAGCAATAGTAAAATATTTCCTCTAATTAACTTCCTTTCAATGTGCACGAATCCATGCACCAGGCCACTAGTATTCTAATACTAGCAAGATATAATTTTATTGGGCCAGGATATGCCAAATTTGTCACACACACACACACACACACACACACACACACACACACACACACACATATGTACACACACATATATATATGTATACACACATATATATAAAAGCCTAGGTAGTCCTTATGACTGGTCGCTATGATGAGCACTGACCGGCAGGGGGCAGAAGCTCAATGCAGTAGCTGTGCCCTGTTGGTCAGTGCACTCCCATACTGGGAGCTTCACTCACCCAGAAGCTGAGCTCAAATAGTGAGGCACCTGGCTCCAGCTCGGGTTCTTCCCCCGAGGCTTGCCGTTTTGTGCACTGCTACATCCTTCAGGAGATATCAGACCTAAACCAGCAGTCCAACATCCCCCAAAGGGTGCAGGATAGCGAGAGGGCACAGGCAAAGCTGAGGGACCCCACTGGTGTTTTAATTTAGTGCACTGGCCCTCTAGTAATTTATAATATATTACCAATTTAACATGGCTCCCTTCTAATGCTGACTGACGTAAAGGTATAACCTTAATTTTGGTAATAATCGCAATATAGATTATACTGCTCTTTACCTGTATTTTTAACGGCTCATATGAAGAGCACTGACCCTCCTTCAAAATATGAGAAATATTATATCTCCCATAAATATTACTATGTTTCAGTGCTAATTCTTACCCTTAATGCCCCAAAGTGAACCTTTCACTAATTTTCTTTTCTGACTAGATCATCCAAAATTGAAATGGATAGGCTGCTTATCTATAGTGAAGTGCAGAGGCATATTCTTCTTAACTACACTGATGCTCTCAGTAATTTCAGTTTTCCAACATAATTTTAATGTGAGGGATTTATGTAAGAGTTTAAGGCATCTCTGTATGAATACTAACGAGTCACTTTCACCTTATTTTTCACAACTAGGTGCATGCTGTGATTTGGCAACCTGCAATGCCTGACTCTTTCAAGTGTGCCTTTCCACCCTGGTTTTTATTAAATATATACCATCTACACCACATTGATCACTTTTCAGCCTGTTGAAAAAGACTTATATTCTATTGATTAAGATTAGTTATTTAGTCTACATATTTCCTCAACAAGCATATAATTCTTGGAAGCACACAATATATCTTTATTTATTTATGTGCTTCTTAGAATTTTCATTCAACCAATAATAATGTCTTGTCCTTATAAAGTGTTCAGGCCTTATAATTGAACGTTCTAATATGTTTTAGGGAAGGACAACATTTTATCAAGGTTTCCTCAGGAGAACACGTGTTGAAATCAAGAGTGAATCCTTCCACACTCTACTAGAAACAAGAGCCTTAGTTTGGCTGCATCATGATTCAAACACAGAAAGAAACAGGAAGAGACATAGCAAGTTTCTGTTATTATATGCCTATTGATCATGCCTCAAAATACATTTCCTGATGGTGCTAATGATCAGAATGTGCACTGACAGGACATTATGGACTTAATACAAAACTCCATCCTGAAACCAAGTAAAAAAGAAGCCTATTGGAAAAAAAAAATTTAGCAGGAACTTTAAAATTAAGAGGGATTCTGAAGAGGATTAAAAATGGTGGCATAGTAAGTGGATGCTGCAGGGACACGGCCCCAGGAAGAAACTGATATGACAACTAAAACACAAAAAAAATTCCTGAATAATCAATGGAAAACTCACAGGAGAGAACCCTGACACCCAAGGACCTAAAGTAGAGACCACATACACACTGGTAGGAGGGGACAAGCAAGAAAGGGCTGGCCAGACACGCACAAACAGCAACTGAAGTCTCAGAGAGATATCTCAGCTGTGGGGGTTGCCACTGAGAACTCTGAGATCTAATATTCAAGCTGGGCCCTCCAGTGGAGAGCACCAGAACTGAGGAGGTTACCCACATAACATCTGGCTGTGTAAAGCAGCAGGACACTGTCTGGCAGGGAGAGATGACTGGAAATGCAGGCACCCTCTTAAAGTGCAAACACACATATTTCCCTCTGGATTGACCCACATTGTGCCCTAGGAAAGAGAGGGTGAAGTGGACTGGAGTTGTGAGTATAGAAGCCAGGACTGAGTACTAGGGGGTTAGAGCTCAGAAGACAGACACCACAAGTTTCCTTGCTGGAGTCATTCCCTCATGTAGAGGAGAAGATCTTTCCCACACAAACATTTGCCTTGTCTGGGGGTAAGACAAGTGACAAACCCTATTGGAAAACACTGTGCCCTGAGGCCATTTAAGGTATTAAAAATGACAGTTGGCCTCCAGGCAAATCGACTGCAAGACTGTGTTGAAAAAAATTCTCACCACACTTGAGGACGATTATCTCCAAGGGGATAATTCAAGCTGGAATCCTATCAGTCTGTAGAGAGAGACAGTTTCTGGAGACTTTGAGTCTTTGCCTGACCTAATTAGTGAGAAACAGCCCTTAACACTGTCCTGCACTAGAGACTGAGAAGTATAGAAGACCTACCTAACTCATAACTCCCAAGCACTGCTGGTGAGAATGCAGACTGCTGCAACCACTGTGGAAAACAAAAGAATTAGGGAATAAGCTTAAATTTGTTCCTCAAAAAATTAAAACTGGAACTCCCATTTGACACAGTACTCTCTCCTCTAGAAATATATCCCAAGAAATTGGAAACACCAATTAAAAAAAAATGTATGCAAGCCTATGTTCATACCAGCACCATTTACAATAGCTAAGCTTTAGAAAAAGTATAAGTTCCCATTAGCAGATGAGTGGACTAAAAAGCCCTGGTACATCTATAAAATGGAATACTATGCTGCTGTAACAAAGAAGGAACTCTTACCACTTGCAACAGCATGGATCATAATGGAGAGCATTATGCTAAGTGAAACAAGCCAGTCGGAAAAAGATAAATATCACATGATCTCACTCACTGGTAGAATAAAGTGAACAAAATGAAATGATGAACCAAAATAGAGCCAAAGTGAAATGAAGCAATTTAGAATATAATACAAGTAATCTTATTATTTCCAGATTTTTAATACTTCCTACAACTTCTGTGATATACTATGTGAGTACAGTTTGGTAATATCATTATATTTAAAAACATTTGAGTAAGAAAGTGGAGCGGAGAGAAAAAAGAAGAGAGTAAAAGGCATTAACAAGATACGTGTGGTGACATCTACAACTTCGACAAGGCCCTGGAACAGCAGGAGGCAGGGAGTGACTCTTCAGATGCTGAGGAAAAAGAAGATGAAGATGATGAGGAAGATGTGGGAAAAAGAGAGTTTGTGGAAGCTGATGAGGTGGATGAGAGTGACATAAGTGACTTTGAGGATATGGACAAACTGGATGCCAGCAGTGATGAAGATGAGGGAGAGAAATCCTCCAGTGAGGAAGAAGAAAAGGCCCTTGACACCAAACACAAAGGCAAATCACCCTTGAAAGGACCTCTGCGGAGAAAAAGAGCCTATGTGGAGATTGAATATGAGCAGGAGACAGAGCCTGTGGCCAAGGTCAAAACCACAGGAACTACGTTCAGACATTTGTAACAGGACTGAACATTTTGAACTTTACCCTATTCTCATCACATACATACCTCCAGTTTTTACTCTTTATTTTGTATGTAACCAATATTTGTGTTTTTTTTATATTTATGCCACTTCTGTAGAGCAAGAAATCGGGGATAGTGGAGGAAATCCTTAAAGTTGTAAACAGTATTTTTATAGCTTTGGCATGTGTTGAGGTGATAGCTTGACAGATGAGTTTATGATTGTAAATATTTACAGATGGTAGCCACCTTAGGTGCCCACAAACTTTATTCAGAAATGTTCAGACTTCAATTTTTTTTTTCTTGTTCTTTCCCCACTTTTATTAGGAGTAAAAGACAAGAAGGAAAAAAAAATCTAAATTATATTGTCCAGTATAAAAATACCTTTTTCTTTAATTCCAATTTATACAAAAAGAAAACCCTCTTCTCTTTAGGAAAAGTTTTTAAGTTCCACTGTAGGCAGTGCCTTCAGAAACCTGCTGCACCTTTCTGACACACTCCACCACCTTGCTGTCTTCGCAGCTTTGGGGAATTTTAGCCAGGAGACCCTGAAACATGAAACCAAACAAGCTTTGATTTTTTTTCCTTTTACCTTGGTTCTTCTTTCTTGGTTTCATACTCAAAGAAGGAAATAGAAGACACTAGGGGACAGTTCACAGAACAAGTGTAACTATAAGAATTGTTGGCATGCTTGGAAATGGCTCATGAAGAAGCATCTTAATACCAGCTGAAATGAATTAGATTGGAACTAGGACTTGAAAACTGCCTGAAATTAAAGAGCAAAGATGAAGTTTAATTTGAATAAACTAATAAGGCAACAACAACAACAACAAATATATTTCTGGATGATATTTGATAATACTTTGTTGAGTATTTTAGCATCTATGTTCATCAGGGATATTGGACTATAATTATCTTTCTTTGTTGTGTCTCCATCTGGTTTCAGAATTAGGATAATGTTCTTTAAAAAAGAGTTTGGAAGTGTTCCTTCCTTTGGATTTTCTGAAATAGTTTGAGGAGTATAGGTGTTAGTTCTTTTAATGTTTGGTAGAACTCCCCCATGAAACCATCTATACTTGGGCTTTTGTTTGGTGGGAGTTTGATTACTACTTCTATTTTTTTTGCCGTGTCTCAGAGATTTGGGGTTGTTGTGTGTTGTTTCATTTGTTTCCAGGAAGTTTCCGTTTTATTTCTTTATCTCATTGGTAACTCAATCATTGTTTAACATGCTATTTATCCTCTATGTGTTTGTATGTTTTCGGTTGTTTTTACTGTAGTTGATTTTTCCTTTAATTCCACTGTGATCTGAGAGATGCTTGATATGATTTCAGTTCTTGAACTAGTAGAGACTGCTTGTGTATCCTAACGTGTGGTTTCTCTTTGTGAATGGTTTTGGGCACTTGAGAAGAATGTATATTCTGTGTTGGCATGAATTGTCCTATAAATGTCAATTAAATCCATCAGATCCTTTTTGTCCTTTAGAGTCTGTTTCCTTGTTATGTTTTTGTTCCTAGGCTCTATCCAGGGAAGCCAGATGGGTGTTAAAGTCTCCTACTATGACTGTGTTGTTCTCAATCTTCTGTTAAATTCCTCTAGAAAAATTTTATTATATATGAACTAGAGGCCTGGTACATGGAATTCATGCACAGGGTGGGTATTCCTCAACCCGGCCTGCAACCTCTCCAATCTGGGACCCCTCAAAGGGGGGTTTACATGGATAGGGCCTAAACCGTCAGTCGGACATCCCTCTCACAATCTGGGACTGCTGGCTCCAACCACTCACCTGCCTGCCTGCCTGCCTGATTGCCCCTAACCACTCTGCCTGCCAGCCTGCTCACCCACAACTGCCCCCCATTGATGGTGTGCTTGCCCCCAAATGCCTCTCGCCAGCCTGATCACCCCCAACTGCCCCCTACTGGCCTGCTTGCCCCCAAATGCCCCCCTGCTGTAATTCTTAACCCCTTCTTCCCTCCCACTGGCCTGCTCACCCCCAACTGCCCCCCTCCTGGCCTGCTCACTCCAAACTCCTCCCCGCTGCCCTGATCACCTCCAATTGACCTCCACTGATGATCTGCTCACCCCCAACTGGCCCCCTGCTATTCTGCTTACCCCAATGACCCCTGCCATCCCATCCAGGCCTGATCACCCCCGCTGGCGACCCAAGGTCCTAGGCCCTCCTTGTTTTCTTTTTTTCTTTTTCAGCACCTACTTGAGTGGAGGCCAGGGCCAGCTGGGAGCAAGTATCTAGGGTTTCTTTAGGTTCTGTATTTCAAACTTTGTAGCCTTGAGAAGATGACAGGGTTGGCCAGGGCAGGCAGGAAGCTTGGCTTCTTCCATCGCCGTGGGCAACCCAAGCCTGCTGCTTGCTTCAGCTCCGTGGCCGCCAACATCTTGTTTGGGTTAATTTGCACACTCGCTCCTGATTGGCTGGTGAGTGTGGCTTGGCATAGTGGAGTGAGGGTTAATTTGCAGGTTTCTATTTTATTAGCGTAGATACTAGAGGCCCAGTGCATGAAAAAATTAAGTATTCTCCTTGGAAAACCTAAATTAAAAAAAGTGTCGAGGAACCTCCAACAAGTCTGCAAAACAATTGTTCACCTCCTTCCTATGGCATTTTGTATGTCCTCAACCTTTAAAGGAATAGTATAAGTAGGAAGAAAAATTACATATGGATTGATATCAATGTTTGGAGAAATCTAAATATAAGCATCCTTTTGCTTATTGAAATGACATCAGCACCCGTCGGATATGCGAATAATAAGATTGAAACAGAGATTGCACTTAAACAAAAGCAGTTACCTTTCCTGACTATACCTCTGAATGAAATGAAAAAAAGTGCCCCTTGATAGCGAAATGTATTTTACTGTAGAACTACTCATGCACTTTCTCTTCAACTATTTGACATTTAATGTACCATAAAGGGTATGCTCACCCAAACATCAATTTATCATAAGCCTCAGCATTTTTACCGGTGAATGTAAACAAAAACCATGAACAGGAAAGGTTTTAAAAAACTCACCTCTTGGCTTGTTGAGTGTATACTTATCAACAAAACTTCCAAAGTGAATTTTAAAAGTTACCACAAAAATGTGTGGTTTCTTAAAATTAATTTTATTAGAATAGTGTATGTGAAGTTCATTGAAAAATTTGGAAGCTGGAACCTCATTGTTTTAAGGATTTAAAGTCCAGCATGTCAGATTGGGGGGCAATGAGAGAATAAGCCCTGTTCGGATTGGCTCAGTGAGACCCTTTTTCATTGCCATCTGGTATGCTGCTGGATTGGTGAAACACTTAATAAAGCCACTTGCACATCAAATTTACACAGCTAAATTTTACCAATGTAGGTTTTAATTGATAACGTATTTTAGTGCAGAGAAAAACAAGATGGCAAACAATACAAAATTTCCCAGTATGGAATAGAACACATTATATACAATCCTCTGGGGAAGTGGACTCGAAAGGAAGATTAAAGGAGAAGAAGGAACAGCAGAAAAATTCTGACTATGACAAAGGGCTCCTTCTTGAATTTCTTAAATAGATATTATGGGTATCAAAACCCTAAGTTATTTTATATTTTTAGATATATTTATTTTTATTGTTTTCAGAGAGGAAGGAAAGAGTTAGAAACATAAATAGTGAGAGAGAATCAATGATTTGCTGCTTCCTATAAGACATCTACTAGGCTTGGAGCACACAACCCAGGCATGTCCTGGACCTGGAATAGAACCCTGAGCTACTTGTTCACAGGTCAAAAATCAACCCCTCAGCCAAGTGGGCCAGGCTTTGGCTCTTCTTTATATAGAGTATTCCCTTTAACAACCTTGTCTCCCAACTGCCATAAATCCAACCTGCCTCACTGCTGTGCAGATTGGTGGAATCTGGGATACATTCAATATTAATCAACCGACTATGTGTGCCTTACTCTCCGTGCTAGCTTTCTGATTGGCCTGGAGACCCCCATTTATAGGACCTTCATGTACAGGATCCCTGTGCACCAGCAGTCACCAACTACCCAGGGCCCTTGTATGCCCATCTTCACAGATGATGCCTCTATCTAAACATGCACTTTCTAAGCCTCATTGCCTTGGTACTGTGCCTTTTTGAATATTTTGATAGAAAAATCCAGATTCTAATGAAGAATTTTTCTGGATTTCTCAGTTGTGGTCTCCAGAAGAAGTAAAGTGTCAAGTGCAGGACACCCTGTTGAGAGACAACATGCAGAAATGAGTTTTCTTTTCTTTTGTCTTGTTTTAATGTGGTGGGTTTTTAAATTGATTCTTTAGAGAGAGAGGAATGTAGAGAGAAAGACAAAGAAGCATACATTCATGTGAACCAGAAATATTAATGGTTGCCTGGGGACTGGATCTGCCACCTGGACATGTGCCCTGACCAGGAATAAAACAGGTGACCATTGTGATTCACAGGACTATGCCTACAAAACTGGCCAGGGTGCACTGACTTTCACTTTTTTTCCTCAATTTTCTTCTGGTGAATAATAATCACTATTAATGCTAATAACAGTGGGCAATTCCAGAACAGGACATGCTGACAAGTGCTTTACCTAAGTTAGCTCCACAAGTGAATCTCAACATAACGTAATGGGACACGGTCTCTATATGTGGTGAGGAACCAACACCCAGATAATGCGATGTTTAGCCCATGCCCTTCCTCCCCCAGAACCTACCCATTTTTATACGTTTCCTCAAATTCCAGACGTTCTGATTCCCATCAAGGACACTGTTCCCTGTCAAGGTGGAGATAGGAAGACAAGGTGCAAGTGAGAGACAAAGAGAGAGAGAGAGAGAGAGAGAGAGAGAGAGAGAGAGAGAGAGAGAGAGAGAGAGAGAGAGAGAGGGAGAGAGTGAGAGAGAGAGAGAGAGAGAGAGAGAGAGAGAGAGAGAGAGAGAGAGAGAGTTGTAAGAGAGAAGCATTTTCCTTGTTCTCTGATCCTCTTTCTTGGGGTTTTTGGGGGCTCACTATCTGTTATAGATATTTCAGCATTTTCTCTCCCTTAACATGAATGCCAAAGTCTGTATGGGTAACTAATGTTTGCTCAACTCCAGGGAACAACCCATGCAAACAGTCTTCAAAAAGTTTCTTCTGGGCCTAAAATTCTCACTCAGATTGTGAGGGAAGTGTGTCCTCTCTCAGGATTAAGCACAGTGCACACATACGCCTTCCCCTTCAAAGATCTGAACCTGTAGTAGAATTTGGTTTATAAAGATCTGCCATAATTTGGGATATCCCATGGTGCACTGAGTCACACATTGGATCTTTTGAAATTGAGAGAGACAGAAAAAGAGAGATTGAGACAGAGATTGAGACAAAGGAGAAAGTGAGAGACAGAGGGAAACAGAGAGAGAGCCTAAAGGAAATTTGGGACAGCAGGAAACAAAACAACATCCGCATAATAGAGGTCCCAAGGAGAGGAAACTGAGCAAGGAACAGAAAACCTGTTTGAAGAAATAATGACAGAAAACTTTCCTGATATATGGAAGAAAAACCGCACACAAATCCAAGAAGCTCACAGAGTCCCAAGCAAAATGAACCCCAAAAGAACAACCCAAAGGCACATTATAATTAAACTAGAGGCCCGGTGAACGACATTCGTGCATACGGGGGGGTTGTCCCACAGCCCAGCCTGCACTCTCTCCAATCTGGGAACTTCGAGGGATGTCCGACTGCCCATTTAGGTGTGATCCCAGCGGGACTGGGCATAAACGGGCAGTCGGACCTCCCTCTCACAATCCAGGACTGCTGGCTACAAACTGCTCGCCTGCCTGCCTTCTTGTTTGCCCCTAATTGCTTCTGCCTGCCATCAGGTGAGAACTCTCTCTCTTTCACACACACACACACACACACACACACACACACACACAAACACGGGAGACAGGACCCTGCTGGCTTGAAGACCCAAAACTTCCCTAACTTGCAGGCCTGTTTCCTACCAACTGGCCTCCCATGCTGGCCATCTTGTGGTGGCCATTTGGGTCCCCATGGGGGCAGGATATTTCACCACATGGGTGCAGCCATCTTGTGTGTTGGAGTGATGGTCAATCTGCATATTACTCTTTTATTAGATAGGACAGAGGCCTGGAGCATGGGTGGGGCCAGCTGGTTTGCCCTGAAGGGTGTCCCGGATCAGAGTGGAGGTACCGTTGGGGCATGGGGCAGCCTGGGAAAGGGGCCTGTGGTGGTTTGCAGTCCAGGCATGCCTCCTGGCGACCCAAGTGGAGGCCCTGGTATCTGGGGTATATTTATCTTCTACAATTGAAACTTTGTAGCCATAAGCAGAGCCAACACTCCTGCTCGATCCTTGGCTGTAGCCATTTCTGTTGGAATTTATGTATCTTCTATAAGTGAAACTTTGTAGCCTCAAGCGGAGGCCTGGGCCGGCCAGGGTGTGAGGAAACCTTGGCTTCCTCCATTGCCAGGGGTAACCCTAGCCTCCTGCTCTTTCCAGCTCCGTGGCTACTCCCATTTCTATTTGGATTTATGTATATTCTATCATTGAAACTTTGTAACCTTGAGTGGAGGCCTAGTCTGGCAAAGGCAGACAGAAAGACTGGCTTCCTCCATCGCCGGGGAAACCAAAGCCCCCCTCCTGCTCTCTGTGGCTGTAGTCATCTTGGTTTGGTTTATTTACATATTTGCTCCTGATTGGCCAGTGGGTGTGGTTTGTGGGCGTGGCTTTTTGGGTGTAGCGGAGTGATGGTTAATTTGCATATTACTCTTTTATTAGCTAAGAAGGAGGATTGGATAACACCAATGAAAATGTAAGAATCTTAAAAGTGGCCAGAGATAGACATATAGTTACCTACAAAGGATGCCACATCACACTAGCAACTGATTTCCAAACAGAAACATGTCAGGCCAGAAAGGAATGGAATAAAATATACAAAGTGGTGCAAAGCAAGGGTTTGAATACAAGAATACTGTACCGAGCAAGGCTATCAATCAAAATTGAAGGTGAAATCAGGAGTTTCACAGACAAAAAAGGACTAAGGGAGTTTATTACCACCAAACCTGTAATGCAAGAAATGCTAAAGGGTCTGCAGAAAAAAAAAAAAAGAAAGAAAGAAAGAAAGAAATTGGAAGTGAAAAAGGAACACAGGGGTAAAGAATAAAAATAGTGATAAACAAGTACCTATCAATAATAACTTTAAATGTAAATGGATTAAATGCCCCAATTGAAACACATAGGGTAACTGATTGGATAAGAAAACATGACTTATATATCTGCTGTCTAGAAGAAACCCACCTCAGAAAAGAAGAAGCACACAGACTGAGGGTAAAAGAATAGAAAAAGTTTTTCCAGGTGAATGGAAATGAAAAAAAGCTGGAGTAGCAATACTTATATCTGACAAATGAGATCTCAAAGTGAAAGACATAAAAAGAGATAAGGAAGGCCACTTCATAATACTAAAGGGAGCAATTCGACAAGAAGAAATAATACTGGTAAACATATACACAACCAATACAGAAGCACCCAAATACATAAAAAGACTCCTGGAGGATAACAAGGGAGAGATTGACAGCAATACAATCATACTAGGAGACTTTAATACCAAACTATCACCATTGGACAAATCCTCTAAACAAAAAATCAGCAAAGAAACAGCAATCCTAAATGACTCACTAGACCAGATGGAATTAATTGATATCTTCAGAACATTTCACTCCAAAGCCACATAATATACATTCTTCTCAAGTGCACAAGGGTCATTTTCAAAGATATATCAAATATTGGGTCACAGGCAAAGTCTCTTCAAATTCAAGAAGATATAAATCATATCAAGCAACTTCTCAGATCACAGTGGCTTAAAACTGGAAATCAACTGCAATAAAAACAATCCAAAAAAATCAAATACAAAGAGACTAAACAGCATACAATTAAACAATCACGGGGTTATCAGAGAGATCAAAGAATAAATAAAAAACATCATGACAACAATCGACAATGAAAACACAACAATCACAAATCTATGGGACACAGCTAAAGCAGTCTTGAGAGGGAAGTTCATAGCTCTACAAGCCTACAGTAAAAAACAAGAAACAATGGTAATAAATCACCTAACCCCACAACTCAAAAAGTTAGAAAGAGAGCAACAAGAAAAGCCCAGTGGAAGCAGAAGGGAGGAAATAATAAAGATCAGAGCAGAGATAAATGACATAGAGACAAAAAAAAAAAAAAGGAAAAGAAGCAATGCAAAAGATCAACTAACAAGAGCTGGTTCTTGATAGGATACACGAGATTGATGAATCTCTAGAAAGGCTCACCAAGAAGCAAAGAGAAAGGACCCAAATAAAAAAAAAAATCAGTAATGAAAGAGGAGAAATAACAACAGACCCCACAGAAATACAAGGTTTTTTTTAAAAATGATATGAAAAACTCTATTCCAACTAACTGGACAACCTGGAGGAAATGGACATATTCCTAGAAATATACAACCTTCCAAAACTCAATCAGGAAGAATCTAAACATCTCAATAGACCAATAACTATGGAATAAATTGAAGTAGTCATCAAAAAGCTTCCAGCAAACAAATGTCCGGGGCAAGACGGCTTCACAGGGTAGTTTAACCAAACATTCAAGGAAGAACTAAAACATATCCTCCTCAGACTATTCCAAAAATTTCATGAGGAAAGAACACTTCCAAGCTCCTTCTATGAAGCCAACATCACCCTAATACCAAAACCAGATAAAGACAACACAATGAAAGAGAATCACTGGCCAATATCCCTCATGAACATAAATGCCAAATTTCTCATCAAATTCTAGCAAATTGGATTCAGCAGTACATCAGAAAGATCATATATCATGAACAAGTAGGATTTATCCCAGGAATGCAAGAATGGTAAAATGTATGCAAATCAAAAAACGTGATACATCACATAAACAAATTCAGAGATAAAAATCACATAGTTTTGTCAATTGATGCAGAAAGAGCATTTGACAAAATTCAACACACTTTCTTGATAAAATCTCTCAACAAGGTGGGAATACGAGGATCAAAACTCAACATAATAAAAGCTATATATAATAAACACACAGCTAACATCATACTCA
This sequence comes from Ia io, assembly GCA_025583905.1. NCBI lineage: Eukaryota > Metazoa > Chordata > Mammalia > Chiroptera > Vespertilionidae > Ia > Ia io. Next base: position 6,186,747 of record JAJQQW010000025.1, on the reverse strand, counting down.
ATGGGCAAAAATTAAAACCATTTCCCATATGAGCAGGGACTAGACTGGGATGCCCACTCTCACCACTCCTGTTTGACACAGTACTGGAAGTATTAGCCATTGTAATTAGACAAGAAGAAGAAATAAAAGGCATCCATATTGGAAAAGAAGAAGTAAAACTGTCCCTATTTTCAGATGGCATGATATTGTACATAAAAAAACTGAAAGAATCCATCAAAAACTAATAGACTTAATAAATGAATTGGGCAATGTCGCAGGATACAAAATTAATGCCATGAAATCTATGGCATTTCTATACACCAATAGTTAACTTAAAGAAAGAGAGACTAAAAAAGCAATCCCATTTACCATCACATCAAAAAAATGAAGGTACCTAAGAATAAACTTAACTAAGGAGGTAAAAGAACTATACGCACAAAACTACAGGACACTGAAAAAAGAGACAGGGAAGACATAAACAGATGGAAAAACATAACATGTTCATGGATTGGTAGAATCAACATCATTAAAATGCCCATACTACCCAAAGCAATCTATAGGTTCAATGCACTCCCCATTAAAATACCAACAGTATATTTCACAGACCTAGAAAGAACTCTGCAAAATATCATCTGGAATAAAAAAAGACCCCAAGTAGCCTTAGCAATCCTGAGAAAGAAGAACAAAGTTGGAGGGATCACAATACCAGATATCAAGCTGTATTACAAAGCCATAGTTCTCAAAACAGTCTGGTACTGGCACAAGAACAGACATATAGACCAATGGAATAGAATAGAGAATCCAGATATTGACCCAAACCACTATGCTCAATTAATATTTGACAAAAGAAGGCATGGACAAAAAATAGAGTCAAGACAGTCTCTTCAATAAATGATGTTGGGAAAATTGGACAGATACATGCAAAAAAATGAAATTAGACCACCAACTTACACCATACACAAAAGTAAACTGAAAATGGATAAAGGACTTGAACATAAGACAGGAATCAATAAAAAATACTAGAGGAATCCACAGGCATCAAAATCTCACACATATGCCGAAAGAACATTTTCACTGATACTGCTCCTAGGGCAATGGAAGCGAAAGAGAAAATAAACAAATGGGACTACATCAAAATAAAAAGCTTCTGCACAACAAAAGAAACCAACAAATCAACAGATGACAAGTGTTGGCGAGGATGCAGAGAAAAAGGAACCCTTGTGCACTGCTGGTGGAAATGCAGACTGGTGCAGCCACTGTGGAGAACAGTACTTTTAGTCAAAA
>JAJQQW010000025.1:6162712-6185384 GCA_025583905.1 Ia io | reverse complement strand
CCACACCATGACATGTCATAATTTCAATGGCAAATATAAATGATAAAGAGAGAATCTTAAAGGCGGCAAGAGAGAGACAGAGAGTTACCTACAAAGGAACAACCATCAGATTGTCAAATGATTACTCAACAGAAACACAACAAGCTAGAAGAGAATAGAAGGAGCTATACATAGTGTTGCAAAGCAAAGGACTGAATCCAAGAATACTATATCCAGCAAGGCTTTCAATCAAAATTGAAGGGGAAATCAGGTCCTTCAAAAACAAAAAAAGGATCAGGGAGTTTATCACCACCAAACGAGCAATGCAAGAAATGCTAAAGGGAATACCTTAAAAAGAAGAAATAAACAGGTAAGAAAGAATACAGACACAAAAATAGATATGACTACAAACAAATACCTTTCAGTGATAACTTTAAATGTAAACGAACTAAATGCTCCAATCGAAAGACATCGAGTGGCTGAATGGATAAAAAAAACATGATCCCCATATATGCTGTCTACAAGAGACCGACCTCAGAACAAGAGAATCACACAGATTGAAAGTGAAGGGATGGAAAGATATCTTTCAGGCAAATGGAAATGAAAAAAAATCGGGGGTAGCAATACTTATATCTGACAAAATAGACCTCAAAGTAAATGCCATAAATAGAGATAAGGAAGGCCACTTCATAATACTAAAAGGAGAAATCCAACAAGAAGAAATAATTCTGGTAAACATATACGCACCAAATATAGGAGCACGCAAATACATAAAAAAAAAAAAAAAAACTCCTGGAGGATTTCAAGGGAGAGATTAATAACAATACAATCATAGTAGGACACTTTAATACCCCACTATCACCATTGGACAAATCCTCTAAAAAAAAATCAACAAAGAAACAGCAATCCTAAATGACTCACTAGACCAGATGTAATTAATTGACATCTTCAGAACATTTCACCCCAAAGCCACAGAATATACATTCTTCTCAAGTCCACATGGGTCGTTTTCAAAGATAGACCATATGCTGGGTCACAGGCAAAGTCTCTTCAAATTCAAGAAGATAAAAATCATATCAAGCATCTTCTCAGATCACAGTAGCATAAAACTGGAAATCAACTACAATAAATACAAACCAAAGAAATCAAACACATGGGGACTAAACAGCATGCTATTAAACAAGGACTGGGTCACCAGAGAGATCGAGGAATAAATAAAAACATCATGGCAACAAATGTCAATGAAAACACAACAATCCAAAATCTATGGGATACAGATAAAGCAGTCCTGAGAGGGAAGTTCATAGCTCTACAATCCTACTGCAAAAAAACAAGAAACATCGGTAATAAATTACCTAACCCTACAAGTCAAAGCGTTAGAAAAAGAGCAGCAAGAAAAGCCCAGTGTAACTAGAAGGAAGGAAATAACAAAGATCAGAGTGGAGATAAATGACATAGAGACCAAAGAAACAATACAAAAGATCAACAAAACCAAGAGCTGGTTCTTTGAAAGGATAAAGAAGATTGATGAACCTCTAACCAGGCTCACCAAGAAGCAAAGAGAGAGGACCCAAATAAACAAAATCAGAAATGAAAGAGGTGAAATTACAACAGACCCCGCTGAGATACAAAGGATTGTTACAAAATACTACGAACAACTCTATTCCAACAAACTGGACAACCTGGAGGAAATGGACATATTCCTAGAAAAATATAACCTTCCAAAAATCAATCAGGAAGAATCTAAACAGCTCAATAGGCCAGTAACTATGGACGAAATTGAAGCAGTCATCAAAAAACTTCCGGCAAACAAAAGCCCGGGGCCTGATGGCTTCACAGGAGAGTTTTACCAAACATTCAAGTAAGAAGTAAAACCTATCCTCCTCAGACTATTCCAAAAAATTCAAGAGGAAGGAACACTTCCAATCTCCTTCTATGAAGCCAGCATCACCCTAATACCAAAACCAGATAAAGACAACACAATGAAAGAGAATTACAGACCAATATCCCTCATGTACATAGATGTCAAAATCCCCAACAAAATTCTAGCAAATCAGCTCCAGCAGTACATCAGAAAGATCATACACCATGACCAAGTAGGATTTATCCCAGGAATGGAAGGATGGTACAATATCTGCAAATCAATAAACGTGATACATCACATAAACAAATTCAGAGATAAATATCACATAGTCATATCAATTGATGCAGAAAAAGCATTTGACAAAACCCAACACCCTTTCTTGGTAAAAATTCTCAACAAGATGGGAATAGAAGGCTCATACCTCAAAATAATAAAAGCTATCCTCTCTAATAAAATGGTAATACACAAATTAACCATCACTCTGCTACATAAGCCACGCCCACCAGCCAATCAGGGTGAGTATGCAAATTAACCCAAACCAAGATGGCTACAGCCACAGAGAGCAAGGTTTCCCGGGTAACAGAGGAAGCCAAGCTTTCCATAGCCCTTGCAGGCCTAAGCCTCCAGTCAAGCTACAAAGTTTCAATTATAGAAGGTAAACAAATTCACACAGAAATGGGGGCAGATCAGATCTTGAGAGAGCAAGCCAGGGTTGCCGGCGGCAACAGGGGAAGCAAAGCTTTCTGCACCCCCTGTCAGGGCTCACCCACTTAAGGCTACAACGTTTCAATTGTAGAAGGTGAATTAACTGCCACAGAAATGGCTGCCGCCTGGCAGGGAATAGAAGGCTTGGCTCCGCTCCAGGCTACAAAGTTTCAATTGTAGAAGGAAAAAAATTCCAGATGCCAGGGCTTCCGCTTGGGTCGCCAGGGGTTGTGGCCGGCCTGCAAATCACCACAGGCCCCTCGCCCAGGCCGCCCCATGCCCCAAGGGAACCCCCACCCTGATCTGGGACAGCTTCAGGGCAAACCAGCTGGCCCCCACTCCTGCACCAGGCCTCTATCCTATCTAATAAAAGAGTAATATGCAGATTGATCATTAGTGCAACACACAATATGTCTGCCCCCATGTGGTCAAAGATCCTGTCCCCATGTGGACACAAAATGGCCACTACAAGATGGCCAGCAGGAGAGGGCAGTTGGGAGGCACCCGGCCTGCAAGGGAGGGCAGTTGTGAGGGACCAGGCCTGCAAGGGAGGGCAGTTGAGAGGGACTAGGCTTTCAAGGGAGGGCAGTTGGAGGTGATCAACCCTGCAGGAGAGGGAAGTTAGGGGTGACCAGACCGGCAGAGGAGGGAAGTTGGGAGCAAACAGGCTGGCAGGGGAGCAGTTCAGCATCAACCAGGCTGGCAGCGCACTGGTTAGGGGGTGATCAGGCTGGCAGGCAGAAGCGGTTAGGGGCAATCAGGAAGGCAGGCAGGCAAGTAGTTGGGAGTCAGCAGTCCTGGATTGTGAGAAGGATGTCCGACTGCCCGTTTGGGCCCAGATTGGAGAGGGTACGGGCTGGGCTGAGGGACAACCCCCCTTCATGCACGAATTTCATGCACCGGCTTCTAGTATATGATAAACCCACAGCAAACATCATACTCAATGGACAAAAATAAAAACATTTCCCCTAAGAACAGGAACAAGACTGGGATGCCCAGTCTCACCACTCATGTTTCACATAGTACTGGAAGTATTAGCCATTGCAATTAGACAAGAAGAAGAAATAAAAGGCATCCAAATTGGAAAAGAACAAGTAAAGCTGTCTTTATTTCCAGACGACATGATATTGTACATAAAAAATTTGAAAGACTCTGTCAAAAAACTAATAGACTTAATAAATAATTTCGCCAATGTAGCAGGATACAAAATTAACGCCAAGAAATCTATGGCCTTTCTTTACACCAATAGTGAACTTACAGACAGAGAGACTAAAAAGGCAATCCCATTTACCATCGCACCAAAAAAATTAAGATACCTAGGAATAAACTTAACTAAGGAGGTAAAAGACCTATGCACGGAAAACTATAAGACACTGAAAAAAGAGATAGAGGAAGACGTAAACAGATGGAAGAAGATACAATGTTCATGGATTGGTAGAATCAACATCATTAAAATGTCCATAATACCCAAAGCAATCTATAGATTCAATGTACTCCCCATTAAATACCAACAGCATGTTTCACAGACCCAGAAAGAACTCTCCAAAAATTCATCTGGAATAAAAAAGGATCCCGAATAGCCACAGCAACCCTGAGAAAGAAGAATAAAGTAGGAGGAATCACCATACCAGATTTCAAGCTATATTACAAAGCCACTATTCTCAAAACAGCCTGCTACTGGCACAAGAACAGACATATAGATCACTGGAACAGAATAGAGAATCCAGATATTGACCCAAACCACAATGCTCAATTAATATTTGACAAAGGAGGCATGAACATACAATGGAGTCAAGACAGTCTCTTCAATAAATGGTGTTGGAAAAATTGGACAGATACATGCAAAAAATTGAAGCCAGATCACCAACTTACGCCATACACAAAAATAAACTCAAAATGGATACAGGACTTAAACGTAAGCCGGGAAACCATAAAAATACTATAGGAATCCACAGGCAGCAAAATCTCAGACATATGCCAAAAGAACTTCTTCACCGATACTGCCCCTACGGCAATGGAAGCTAAAGAGAAAATAAACAAATGGGCCTACATCAAAATCAAAAGCTTTTTTACAGCAAAAGAAACTATCAACAAAACAACAAGAAAGCCAACTGCATGGGAGAACATATTTGAAAATAGTATCACTGATAAATCAATGGAACAGAGTGTCTTTATTCCATTGTATGTTCTTGCCTCCTTTGTCAAATATTAATTGAGCATAGTGGTTTGGGTCAATATCTGGATTCTCTATTATGTTCCAGTGATCCATTCGTTTAATCTCCAAATTATACAACTTAATAAAAGGAAGATAAATGATCCAATAAAAAAATGGGCAACGGACCTAAATAGAATCTTTTCAAAAGAAGACAGAAAGAAGGCCAAGAGACACATGAAAACATGCTCAACGTCACTAATTATCCGAGGGATGCAAATCAAAACAACAATGCGGTACCATCTCATACCTGTCAGAATGGCTATCATCAACAAATCAACAGACGACAAGTGTTGGTGAGGATGCGGAGAAAAAGGAACCCTCGTGCAGTGCTGGTGGGAACGCAGACTGGTGCAGCCACTGTGGAGAACAGTATGGAGTTTCCTCAAAAAACTGAAAATGGAACTCCCATTTGACCCAGTAATCCCAATCCTAGGAATATATCCTACGAAACTGGGAACATCAATAAGAAAGGATATATGCACCCCTATGTTCATAGCAGCACAATTTACAATAGCTAAGATCTGGAAACAGCCTAGGTGCCCATCAGCAGATGACTGGATCAGAAAACTATGGTACGTCTACACAATGGAATATTATGCTGCCATAAAAAAGAAGGAATTCTTACCATTTGCAGCAACCTGGATGGAATTGGACAACATTATGCTGAGTGAAATAAGCCAGTCAATGAAAGATAAATACCACATGATCTCACTCATTTATCGATAATAAAGAACATTATAAACTTGAACAAAAAGATAGATACAGAGGCAGTAAAGCATCAGTCTGTCAAATTACAGCAGGAAGGTTAGGGAGAGGTGGGGAAGATAAGAAATCAACCAAAGGACTTGTGTGCATGCATATAAGCATAACCAATGGATGCAAAACTCTGGGGGGTGAGGGAATGTATGGAAGTGGTGGAGACAATGGTAAGATATGTACGCATATAATACCTTAATAAAAAAAAAGACATCTTAGCATTCTTTAGGTTGAGAATTGATGCTGATGAACAATGTGATTTGTAATTGCTAGTGTTATAGCACTTATAAAACGAATGCGATAATGACCTTTCAGGGATAGGACTTAAACCTCTAGCTAAATTCAATCTATTTTAGCATTATTACTGTTTGCCTCTATTCACTTCAACAGTTCTCTGAAGAACTCAACTTTATTGCTCTATGTAAGAATGTTACACTTTGGGAACAAGATGTTTATGAAGGTTTAAAGTGGAGATTTATACACATTGAACTACTAAGAATTTATTCTCCAAGTAAACTTCTTTAGTCTTAATAAAAGGACATCAGGACACCTTGAAACTACCCAACAAAATAAAAGTCAGTTTAACTACATAAATTTTAAGGACAATTACTTCATTATATAGAATTTGACTTGAGGTACTTGATTTCACTATTGGAATGTGCAACCCTGTGCTGTGTAAAATAATAATCTCTATTATTATTTCAGTATGATGATCTTGTACCTATGTTTACTGTAGGGAATGTTCTATTTGGAGCCTACATAAGAGAAATGTCTAGAGTATTAAATAGATTCACACAGGTGTCTCTGAAAAGGATAAAAACCACTGCTTCACCAATTGTGTTTATCTTTCTTGTTGTGTAGGAGCAAAATGAACTATGAATAATGATGTTTATGAACTGTTCTCAGGGAGGTTGTCTTTTAATTCATGTTAGTGACTATAAAAGGAAGGTATACTCATTTCAGTACCTTTGGAGAAGAAAAATATTTGTTTCATGTTAACCAGTTTTCCAAAATTCAAAGATTTAGTGTCCATTTGTTATAATTAGGTGTGTGACATTTCAGGAGAAATGTCATGAATTGTTATTGCAGCGTTTGTCTGAGATGAAGGTGAGTGTCCCCGTTTTTCCCACTAAGGTGATACTAAGTAGTGTTTACTAGTTTGTATTTTGCCATATATGAGGATGTTCATATTCTTTCCCAGGACAAAACTACCGAATGAGAACATAAGCCTGTTTTCTATTTAGAAATGGAAACAGTGATTTTTAATTATTCATTATTCAACATGTGTTCCTTAAATACTCAAAATAGAGCATATTATTTTGATCAAAGGATCATTTTATAAGTGAACTCTAAGAATTGTATGGTAACTTTGGTTTAGATGATACTTTTTTCTGATGTCTCATGTTTTGAATTTTTTACATTTTAATTAACTATGACGTTGTACGTTTAAAAGCTTTTATTGATTTGACACTTATGTAAGATGAGTTGAGACTGTTTTCCTTGTACCTTTAAGAACTCTTTTTGCATTTACTTTATCTGAACTTTCTGCACCCCAAATCATTTTCTTTGGCACATGTATGAAATGCTGCTTGAATTCTCTGTGGGTTCTTCAAAATGATTTTCCAATAACTCTGTGCACTGTACTGAAGACATGTAAGGACCCTATTTTATCATTTTGGGCTAACCTGTGTGCTTGTGACCATGATACTGCTTAGTAAAGATTTATACACAATAACCAACTTGACCATTTAACAAATGTTGACCATACTCAAATAGGATGATATTATTTAAACACAGATGATGGCAGACAATTAATCTCCACAGAAGTGGCTCCAGGGGATCCCTTCCACTTAAAAGGGATCCATCTTCCAGAACTTGGGATCCCCCTCCTACAAGATCTGCCCATTCTGTTCCGAGGCTAAGCAATACTGGGATAGGAAGTCAAGGTAAATGCTACAGTCTCTTACGGATTAGCATAATGAGCTATTTGAACAGGAATGCTGCCCTTTAATTTCAGGAAGCCAAATGGAAAGTGAGTGGTGGATGGGCAACTGTACTGAACACTTCCTTTTTGTGTGATTGTCAGGAAATAATTCCTCACCTTCTAATTAGTGAGGCAAGAAGTAGGTGACACCAGAATTAGGAATGCATTCCTTTTATCCCATGTTGATAGAGTGTCCTTTTTATATTTATTTTTTAATATTTTAAGAAAAATGATTTAGTATAATAATGTTATATTCAATAAACATTAGTATCCATAGAAAAACTTTTTTTTTTAATAATATTTTTATTGATTTTTTACAGAGAGGAAGAGAGAGGGATAGAGAGTTAGAAACATCGATGAGAGAGAAACATCGATCAGCTGCCTCTTGCACACCCCCTACTGGGGACGCACCCGCAACCAAGGTACATGCCCTTGACCGGAATCGAACCCAGGACCCTTGAGTCCGCAGGCCGACGCTCTATCCACTGAGCCAAACCGGTTTCGGCAGAAAAACTATTTTAAGTGTAATAATTTTACATGCAATAAACATTACTATTTGAAGATATATGATTTTAAATATAATAATAGTGGAGACACAGTGCATGAATTTGTCCATGGGTGGGGTCCGGCCAGCCGCCCCTGATCTCTGGGCCAGCCAAGGGTAGGGGCTGCGGGCTGCTGGCTGGTCGGCCCCACTCCGATAGAGTTGGGGGGCGCAGATCAGGGGAGTGGCTGACCAGTAGGAGGCACTACTGGCCAGTCAGTAGTCTTGGCCCAGATCCTTGTTTGCGGGGCCGATTTAAGGCAGGGCCAGCCAGAAGGAGTGGCCAATGAAGATTTGCCTGCCAGTCCTGCCCCCTTGTCAAACTGGTCTAACTCTTGGTTGAGGAGACTATATGCATATTAGCCGTTTATCATACAGCATTACATGCAATAAAAATTAATATGTTAAGAAAAAATGGTTAAATATAATAATATTACCAAAACTATACTAACACAGTATATAACAAAACTTGTAGGAAATATTAAAAATCTGGAAATAATAGAATTACTTGTATTATATTCTAAATTATTTCCTATTACTCTGGATCTATTTTGGTTCATCATTTTATGTTGTTCATTATATTCTACAAATGAGTGAGATCATGTGATATTTATCTTTTTCCAACTGGCTTGTTTCGCTTAGCATTAGCTCTCCCTGACTATCCATGCTTTTGCAAATGGTAAGAGTTCCTTCTTTGTTACAGCAGTATAGTATTCCATTTTCTAGATGTACCAGAGCTTTTTAATACACTCATCTGCTAATGGGAACTTAGACTGTTACTGAAGCTTAGCTATTGTGAATGGTGCTGGTATGAACATAGGGTTACATACATTTTTCTTTTTTTTTTATTGAGGTATTATATGTGTACGTATCTTACCATTGCCTCCCCACCCCACACCCATACATGCCCTCACCCCCCAGAATTTTGCGGCCATTGGTTATGCTTATATGCATGCATACAAGTCCTTCGTTTGATTTCTTATCTCCCCCACCTCTCCCTAACCTTCCCCCTGTAATTTGACAGTGTGTTTGATGCTTTACTGTCTCTGTATCTATCTTTATGTTTTTAGTTTATATTGTTCTTTATTATCCATAAATGAGTGATATCATGTGGTATTTTTCTTTCATTGACTGGCTTATTTCACTTAGCATAATGTTCTCCAGTTCCATCCAGGTTGCTGCAAATGATGAGAATTCCTTCCTTTTTATGGCGGCATAATATTCCATTGTGTAGATGTACCACATTTTTCTGATCCAGTCATCTGCTGACGGGCACCTAGGCTGTTTCCAGATCTTAGCTATTGTAAATTGTGCTACTATGAACATAGGGGTGCATATATCCTTTCTTATTGGTGTTCCCAGTTTCTTAGTATATACTCCCAGGAGTTGGATTACTGGGTCAAATGGGAGTTCCATTTTCAGTTTTTTGAGAAAACTCCATACTGTTCTCCACAGTGGCTGCACCAGTCTGCGTTCCCACCAGCAGTGCACGAGGGTTCCTTTTTCTCCGCATCCTCGCCAACACTTGTCATCTGTTGATTTGTTGATGATAGCCATTCTGACAGGTATGAGATGGTACCGCATTGTTGTTTTGATTTGCATCCATCGGATAATTAGTGATGTTGAGCATGTTTTCATGTGTCTCTTGGCCTTCTTTCTGTCTTCTTTTGAAAAGATTCTGTTTAGGTCCCTTGCCCATTTTTTTATTGGATCATTTATCTTCCTTTTATTAAGTTGCATAATCTGCCTGTAGATGTTGGAGATTAAACCTTTATCAGTGATAGCATTTGCAAATATATTCTCCCATGCAGTGGGCTTTGTTGTTGTTTTGTTGATGGTTTCTTTGTTCTAAAATGCTTTTTATTTTGATGTAGTCCCATTTGTTAATTTGCTCTTTAGCTTCCATTGCCCTATGGGCAGTGTCAGTGAAGAAGTTTTTTGGCATATGTCTGAGATTTTGTTTCCTGTGGATTCCTCTAGTATTTTTATGGTTTCCCAATTTATGTTTAAGTCCTGTAACGATTTTGAGTTTATTTTTGTGTATGGCGTAAGTTGGTGATCTGGCTTCATTTTTTGCATGTATCTGTCCAATTTTCCCAACACCATTTATTGAAGAGACTGTCTTGACTCCATTGTATGTTCATGCCTCCTTTGTCAAATATTAATTGAGCATAGTGGTTTGGGTCGATATCTGGATTCTCTATTCTGTTCCATTGATCTATATATCTGTTCTTGTGCTAGTACCAGGCTGTTTTGAGAACAATGGCTTTGTAATATAGCTTGAGGTCTGGTATTGAGATCCCTCCTACGTTATTCTTCTTTCTCAGGGTTGCTGTGGCTATTCGGGATCCTTTTTTATTTAAGATGAATTTTTGGAGAGTTCTTTCTGGGTCTGTGAAATATGCTGTTGGTATTTTGATGGTGAGTGCATTGAATCTGTAGATTGCTTTGGGTAGTATGGACATTTTAATGATGTTGATTCTACCAATCCATGAACATGGTATGTTCTTCCATCTGTTACATCTTCCTCTATCTCTTTTTTCAGTGTCCTGTATTTTTCCGTGTATAGGTCTTTTACCCCTTATTTAAGTTTATTCCTAGGTATCTTAATTTTTGGTGTGATTATAAATGGGATTGCTTTTTTAGTCTCTCTTTGTAAGTTCATTATTGGTTTATAGAAATTCCATAGATTTCTTGGCGTTAATTTTGTATCCTGCTACATTGCCGAATTCATTTACTAAGTCTATTAGTTTTTTGATGGAGTCTTTTGGGTTTTTTATGTACAATATCATGTCATCTGCAAATAAGGACAGCTTCACTTCTTCTTTTCCAATTTGGATGCCTCTTATTTCTTCTTCTTGTCTAATTGCAATAGCTAATACTTCCAGTACTGTGTCAAACAGGAGTGGTGAGAGTGGGCATCCCTATCTTGTTCCTGTTCTTAGGGGAAATGGTTTTAGTTTTTGCCCATTGAGTATGATGTTTGCTGTGGGTTTATCATATATAGTTTTTATTATGTTGAGGTATGATCCTTCTATTCCCACCTTGTTGAGAGTTTTTATCAAGAAAGGGTGTTGGATTTTGTCAAATGCTTTTTCTGCATCTATTGATATAACTATGTGATATTTATCTCTGAATTTGTTTATGTGAGGTATCACGTTTATTGATTTGCAGATATTGTACCATTCTTGCATTCCTGAGATAAATCCTACTTGGTCATGGTGTATGATCTTTCTGATGTACTGCTGGAGCCGATTTGCCAGAATTTTGTTGAGGATTTTGGCATCTATGTTCATGAGGGATATTGGTCTGTAATTCTCTTTCATTGTGTTGTCTTTATCTGGTTTTGGTATTAGAGTGATGCTGGCTTCATAGAAGGAGATTGGAAGTATTCCTTCCTCTTGAATTTTTTGGAATAGTCTGAGGAGGATAGGTTTTACTTCTTACTTGAATGTTTGGTAAAACTCTCCTGTGAAGCCTTATGGCCCCGGGCATTTGTTTGCGGGAAGTTTTTTGATGACTGCTTCAATTTCGTCCATAATTACTGGTCTGTTGAGTTGTTTAGATTCTTCCTGATTGAGTTTTGGAAGGTTGTATTTTTCTAGGAATATGTCCATTTCCTCCAGGTTATTTAGTTTGTTGGAATAGAGTTGTTCGTAGTATTTTGTAACAATCCTTTGTATCTCAGCGGGGTCTGTTGTAATTTCACCTCTTTCATTTCTGATTTTGTTTATTTGGGTCCTCTCTCTTTGCTTCTTGGTGAGCCTGGCTAGACGTTCATCAATCTTCTTTATCCTTTCAAAGCACCAGCTCTTGGTTTTGTTGATCTTTTGTATTGTTTCTTTGGTCTCTATGTCATTTATCTCCGCTCTGATCTTTGTTATTTCCTTCCTTCTAGTTACACTGGGCTTTTCTTGCTGCTCTTTTTCTAACGCTTTGACTTGTAGGGTTAGGTAATTTATTACCGTTGTTTTTTGTTTTTTGCAGTAGCCTTGTAGAGCTATGAACTTCCCTCTCAGGACTGCTTTTGCTGTGTCCCATAGATTTTGTATTGTTGTGTTTTCATTGTCATTTGTTGCAATTATTTTTTTTTATTTCTTCCTTGATGTTTTTGGTAACCCAGTCATTGTTTAATAGCATGCTGTTTAGTCTCCATGTGTTTGATTTCTTTGGGTTGTTTTTATTATAGTTGATTTCCAGTTTTATGCCAATGTGATCTTAGAAGATACTTGTTATGATTTCTATCTTCTTGAATTTGGAGAGACTTTGCCTATGTCCTAACATATGGTCTATCTTTGAAAATGACCCATGTGGACTTGAGAAGAATGTATATTCTGTGGCTTTGGGGTGAAATGTTCTGAAGATGTCGATTAATTCCATATGGACTAGTGAGTCATTTAGGATTGATGTTTTTTGCTGATTTTTTGTTTAAAGAATTTGTCCAATGGTGATAGTGGGGTATTGAAGTCTCCTACTATGATTGTATTGCTGTCAGTCTCTCCTTTGATATCTTCCAGGTGTTTTTTTATGTATTTTGGTTCCCCTGTATTGGGTGCATATATGTTTACCAGAGTTATTTCTTCTTGTTGGATTGCTCCCTTTAGTATTATGAAGTGGCCTTCATTATCTCTTGTTATATCCTTCACTTTGAGATCTAATTTGTCAGATATAAGTATTGCTTCCCTAGCTTTTATTCATTTCCATTCACCTGGAAAACCTTTTTCCATCCCTTTACTCTCAGTTTGTATGTGTCCTTTCTTCTGAGGTGAGTTTCCTGTAGACAGCAGATATATGGGTTTTGTTTTCTTTTCCAATCTGTTATCCTGTGTCTTTTGATTGGGGCATTCAATCCATTTACATTTAAGGTTATTATTCATAGGTACTTATTTGTCGCCATTTTTATTCTATACCCCTGTGTTCCTTCTTTGCTTCCTATTTCTTTTTTTCTTTTTTTACAGCAGATCCTTTAGCATTTCTTGCATTGCTGGTTTGGTGGTGATAATCTCCCTTAGTCCTTTTTTGTCTGTGAGGCTCCTGATTTCACCTTCAATTTTGATTGATAGCCTTGCTGGGTACAGTATTCTTCGATTGAAACCCTTCATTTGTATGACTTTGTATATTTCATTCCATTCCCTTCTGGCCTGCTGAGTTTCTGTTGAGAAATCAGTTGCTAGTCTGATGGGGGTTCCTTTGTATGTAACTTTGTCTCTCTCTGGCCGCTTTTAAGATTCTTTCTTTGTCGTTGGTGTTTGCCCACTTAATTATAATGTGCCTTGGCGTCGGTCTTTTGGGGTTCATTTTGCTTGGAACTCTGTGAGCTTTTTTGGATTTGTGTGGGTTTTTTCTTCCCTATATCAGGGAAGTTTTCTGTTATTATTTCTTCAAACAGGATTTCTATTCCTTGCTCAGTTTCCTTTCCTTCTGGTACCCCTATTATCCTATGTTGTTTTGTTTCGTGTTGTCCTGAAGTTCCCTTAAGCTCTCCTCATGCTTTCTAATTTTTGTTTCTAGAAGCTGTTGTAATTGGGTATTTTTTCCATCTTGTCTTCTAGCTCACTTATGCGGCCCTCTGCTTCTTCTAGTCTACTCTTGATGCTTTCTATTGAGTTCTTTACAGCAGCGATGTCATTTTTCATTTCTTCTTGGTTCTTCTTCATTTCCTCTTGGTTCTTACTCATATTGTCGAATTTGTCTTCCATCCTTTTCAGCCACCTTATGACCATTTCTCTGAATTCTTTTTCTGATAGGTTGTTTGCCTCTAATTCGTTTACTTCCTTTTTGGTGATGCCTGATTTCCTTTCCTATGTGGGCTATTTCTTTGTCTCCCCATGTTCTCTCTTCTCCGGATGTATGCTTATGTAGTTCTCTCTCTCCGGCGTTGATTTAAAGGTACAAAATACAACACAACCAGGCACAACACACAAGGCACTGAACAGAATTGTATTCACGATATTAATAACCTCCAATAAAGGTGACCACCAGAAGAAAGATAAATTAGGGAATAGGAGAGGAAGAGGAAGAGTAAAAAGAAAGAACAACAACAAAAAAAAAGAGTGTGAATCTCAACTTCGGAAAAGAGAAAAAAAAAGAAAAGAAAAAAAAGTAAGAGAGACAAGAACAATACTAAGAGAGAAAAGGAGAACAAATTATATATATGGGGATTAAACTCCAATAGAACAACCACTAATCCCAGCAAATTCCAGCAACACGAGCCTGGAGATTAATACAAACTGCAAAACCAACTAATATCAAGTGAGGCAAGGGAAAACAAAAGTAAAAAAGAAACAAAAACAAAGAAAACAAAACAACCAACCAAACAAAAAGAATAATCAAAACAATCTCTTAAAAAAGCATAAAAATTCAATCTAATCAACATTCAAGCAAACAAGAATAAAAGGTCTGAGAGAAAAACAATTTTTTTTTTTTTTTTTTTTTAGTTAAGGTATCGTAGAGAGTGGTGTGTATGGACTTGGAGCAGGGGGTTGTGAATTAGATATATAAGTAGGGTGACATTTTAGCAGAGGTTAAACTGAAAGAATAGGGAAAATCTAAAGCCAGAAAGTGTTAAGATAAACAGGAGACCAAAAGGGGAAAGGTTAGGAGGAGAGTGATGGCATAAAGTTAGCATTGAGATAGGGTCAAACGATTGTAAGGGAATGATGCAAATAGAATGTAGGACACTAACCCCAAAATAAAAGAAAGAGAAAATCAAATGATATTAAAAAAAAAAGTAAAATAATAGTAATAATAATGCTGATTGAAAATAAAAATGTAATAATTAAAAAGGTGAAAATCGAGTGAGGAAAAAGAGAAAAAAATAGTTTCTTAAGTTAAAGATGCAAAAAAATGAAAATAAAAAATTAGAATAAAAAATTTAAAAAAATTAAAAAAGGAATTTAAAATAAAAAAATAGGAAGAATAAAATGTGCAGTAGCGGCTGTCATTCACTTCCTCTATTATTCTGTTTGGGATGCCTGTTTCCCAGTGTGGGCTGTATTTCAGTTCCCTTCGTTCCACTGCTTCTCAGTGTTTTAAGCCAGTCCTGATTTTTAAGCTGGGCCATGTCTTAATTTCTCTTAATTTATTTTTGATTACATCAGAGACAATTAGCATTTCAGTCCCTGGGTGGCAGTGTTTCTGAATTGACTTCCGGGCCTCTCTAGCTTTTTTTTTTTTTTTTTTTTTCTTTTTGCCCTCTATGGCACTCACTACTGGTTTGTGTAGGTGTGAGCCTCAGAGTTGCCTCTCCGATGGTCACACCCAGCTCTGCTCCCCAGGATCCGGAAAAACAACTTCCCCCTGCAGTCTTTCAGGGTATTCCCCAACTGGGTTTTCCTATGTATGGGGCTTAGTAAACAGAGTCAGAAAGAGCCCAAGTGTGCTGACAGTGGGTTTGCGCACAAGACTAAGGAGCCTGCACTCGTTTGAAAATTCTTAGTCTGACCCTCCTTGTCAGATTAAAATGAGTTGCTTTTAAGAGATCACTTCTGTTAGCAGCTCAGAGGACCCCCTTCCACATTCACTGGTCATGGCAGCTCCAACTGCCGCGGATTTTTCTAGGCACAGACCTCCCAGGTCCTGCAGGTCCTGCGGCTCTCGCGCTTCCCTCTCCCACCACGGGGATGAGAAACCACACCTTATCCCAGGTGAAATCTGACCTTTCTATGGTGCAGTGAAGAGTTCCTTTGAATCCCTGTGTTTGCACCGATAGGGGACCGGTGTTCTGGTGCTCACAACTGTTCAGTGTTTGCAATTGTCGCGGAATGTCAGGTTTCCAATAAAATCCTCCTTCCCTTGCAAGATGGTGAGGCCTCCCCCGATGAGCCCGCAGCTCTGGGAGGGGACCCAGCCCCTGTGGGTGCTGCACGGTCAGGGGAGCCCTGCCCAGCGCTCCCCCGTCTTCTCCTGGAGTTTAGCTGTCCCTTAGCTTGCCAACATACGCTCCCTTTGCGAACCTCAGCCACTCCTACTCTCCGCCCCAGAACCAGACTCCAAACAAGACTCTATTCAGCCGCCATTTTTCATACACCACCCTCCTAGAACCTTTTAAAGACTTGAGTGCTTTAACGCTTTGCTGAACCAGAACATACAAATGTCCGGAATCAGGGACCCACCAGGTTCCAGAGATGCCTCCGTGAAGTAACCAGAACCGGAGACGTAGCCAAGGCCCCCAGGACCTCTGAACCGCAAGAGATCGGGAGCTGGGGTGACCCCTCCACAGGGGTGGATCAAACCCAGGACACCCTCAGAGCAAATGCAGTGTTAACCCTCAGTTAATACGGTATTAACCCTAAGTTAACAAAGTTAACAGCCCACAGCCAAGGAGTCTTTCTTTCCTGGACACAGAGATTCCATACATTTTTCTTGATTGGTGTTTCCAATTTCTTGGGATATATTTCTAGAACAGAGAGTACTGGGTCAAATGGGTGTTCCATTTTATTTTTTTCAGGAAAAAATTTAAGTTTATTCCTTAATTCTTTTGTTTCCCACAGTGGTTGCAGCAGTCTGCATTCCCACCAGCAGTGCCCGGGGGTTCCTTTTTCTCTGCATCCTTGACAGCACTTGTCCTTTGTTGATTTGTTTTTGACAGCTATTCTGACAGGTGTGCATTGGTATCTCATTGTCATTTTGATTTGCATCTCTCAGACTCTGAGCATGTTTTCATATGTCTATTTGCCTTCTGTAAGTCTTCTTTTGAAAAGTGTCTATTTAGGTCCTTTGCCTGTTTTTATTGGACTGTTTACCTTCCTTTTGTTAAGATGTATTAGTTCCCTGTAAGTTTTGTAGATAAAACGCTTACTGGAGATAACATTGGCAAATCTGTTCTCCTATGCAGTGGGCTTTCTTGTTTTGTTGATGATTTGTTTTGCTTAGCAGAAGCTTTTTATTTTGATGTAGTCCCATTTGTTTATTTTCTCCTTAGTTTCCATTGTCTTGGGAGCTGTGTCAGTACAGATATTGTTATAGACCTGATATTTTGCTGCCTATGGATTCTTTTAATATTTTTAGTTTCCCATCTTCCATTTAAGTCCTTTATCTACTTTGACTTTATTTTTTTATATGGCATAATTAGGGGTGTAGTTTCATTTTTTACAAGTAACTGTCCAATTTTCGCAACACCATTTATTGAAGAGACTGTCTTGCTCTGCCCTTGTTTGTCAAATATTAATTAAGCATAACAGATTGGGTGGATTTCTGGATTCTCTGTAACAGGCAGTTTTGAGAGCCAATGGCTTTGTAATGTAGCTGAATATCTGATATTGTGATACATCCAACTTTGTACTTCTTTCTTAGCATTGCTATGGATATTCGGGGATCTTTTCTAATTCTATATGAATTTTTGGATACTTTGTTCTAGGTGTGTGAAGTATTCCCTTGTTACCTTAACGGGGAGTGCATTGAATCTATAGATTCCTTTGGATAATATGGCCATTTTAATGATGTTGATTATGCCAATCCATCAACATTGTGTATTCATTCTCATTTGTTTATGTCTTCCTGTGTCTCTTTTTTCAATATCTATAGTTTTCCAAGTATAGTTCTCTTCCTTCCTTCCTTAAGTTTATTCCTAGGTATGTTACTTTTTTTGTTGTAATGGTAAATTGGAATTTTTTTTTGTTTAGTTTGTCTTTCTGTGAGTTCATTATTGGTATTTAAAAAGCCATAGATATCTGGGTTTCAATTTTGTATCCTGCCACATAGCCAAATTTATTTATTAAGTCTAGTAATTATTTTGTTTGTTTTTTAATGGAGTCTTTGGGGTTTTCTATGTACAATATCATGCCATTTGCAAATAATGACACTTTCACTTCTTCTTTTCCAGTTGGGATGCCTTTTATTTCTTCTTGTCTGACTGCTATGGCTAGCATTTCAGTACTATATCAAACAGTAATAATGAAAGTTGGCATTCCTGTCTTATTCCTGTCCGTAGGGAAATGGTTTTAGTTTTTGCTCATTGAGCCAGTAGGTTTGTTAGATATGGCCTTTATCATGTTCAGTTATGCTCCCTCTATTACCACTTTGCTGAGAGAGTCAAAATTGGGTGTTGGAGTTTGTCCAGTGCTTTTTCTGAATCTATCAATATGATCATGTGAATTTTTAAGTTTGTGATTAATCACATTTATTGATTTACAAATATTGTACCAGTCTTCTATCACTGAAATAAATCCCACTGGATCATGGCAAATGATCCTTTAATACATTGCTGGATGAGATTTGCTAATAACTTACTGAGTATTTTAGCATCTGTGTTCATCGGGGATATTGGACTATAATTATCGTTCTTTGTACTGTATCTATCTGGTTTGGAATTTAGGATAATGCTGGCCTCATCAAAAGAGTTTGGAAGAGTTCCTTCCTCTTGGATTTTCTGAAGTATTTTGATGAGTTATAGGTGTTAGTTCTTTTAATATTTGGTAGAACTCCCCAGTGAAGCCATCTAGTCCTGGGCTTTTGTTTGGTGAAAGTTTCTGATTACTGCTTCTATTTCATTAGTTGTTATTAGCCTATTCAGTTTTTTTTATTCTTCCTGATTCAATTTTGGGAGTTTGTGTTTTTCAAGGAATGTGTCTATTTCATACATATTTTCCAGCTTGTTGGCATATAGCAGTTCATACTATTTTCTTACAACCCTTTGTATTTATGTGGTACCAGTGGTTATTTCTCCACTTTTATTTCTGATTTTATTTACTTGCGTCCTCTATCTTTGTCCCCTGATGCATCTGGCTAATAGTTAATTAATATTGTCAATCCTTTCAAAGAACCAGCTCTTCCATTCATTGATTTTTTTTAGTCTATGTTATTTATTTCTGCTGTAATCTTTATCATTTTGTTCCCTCTACTTAAACTGAGCTTTTCTTGGTTTTCTCTTTCTAGTTCTTTAAGTTCTAGTGTTAAGTTGTTTATTGCTAATTTTTCTTATTTTTTAGATATGCCTGTAGTGCTATGAACTTCCCACTCAGGACTGCTTCTGCTTGGTCCCAGAGATTTTTGGTTGTTGTATGTTCAATTTCATTTATTTCCAGGAAATTTTTGATTTCTTTCTTGATCTCACTGGTAACCCATTCTTGTTTACTAACATGCTATTTATACTCCATGTGTTTGTATGTTTTTACTCTAGTTGATTTCTCATTTCCTCCCACTGTAATCTGAGAGATGCTTGATATGATTTCAGTTCTTGAACTTGTAGGGATTTGTTGTGTGTCCTAACATGGGTTTATTTCTGTGAATGATTATGGGCACTTGAGAAGAATTTATATTCTGCTGCATTATTGTGAATCCTACCTAATAAAATGGTAATATGTATGTTACCATCACTCCGCTAAACCCAAGATTTCGAAAGCAAAAGCCTGTAGAGGACCCTACACGTGCATGATTCAATCATGCACTGGGCGTCTAGTTATTCTATATATGTCAATTAAATCCATCGGATCCTTTGTGTCCTTTAGAGTCTCTGTTTCCTTGTTATGTTTTTCCCCATAGGATCTATCCAGTGACTTCAGAGGGGTGCTAAGCTCCGCTACTATGACTGTGTTGTTCTCAATCTCTCCGTTAAATTCCTCTAGTCCTTTGTATATATTTAGTTGCTCCTATGATGTGTACATACCTGTTTACCAGTGTTATATCCTCTTGTTGGGTCAATTCCTTTGTATTATGTAGTGAAATTTATTGTCTCCTGTGATGGCCTTCATTTCAAAATCTATTTTGTCAGATATGTTTATTTGTACTTCAGCTTTTCTTTTCCATTTGCATGGAATATTTTATCCATCCCTTCACTCTCATCCTGTGTGTGTCTTTAGTTTTGTGTTGTGTCTCTTTAGACAGCATATAGTTGAGTCATGTATTTGTATCCATTCTGTTACCCTACACATTTTGATTGGAGCATTTAGTCCATTTACATTAAGGGTTATTATTGATCGATACTTATTTATTACCATTTTAATTCTATATCCGTAGGCTTCTCTCTCATTTCTTCTTCTCATTACATTCGTCCCTTTAGCATTTATTGTAATATTGGCTTGGTGGTGTTGTACTCCTTTAGCCTTTCTTTGTCTGGGAAGTTCTTTATTTAACCATCTATTTTGAATTACAGCCTTGCTGGATATAGTAATCTTACTCTCAGATCCTTGCTTTCCATTAGCTTAGGTACTTCATGCCATTCCCTTCTGGCCTGTAGGGTATCTGATGAGAAATAAGGTGTCAGCCTTATGGGAACTTCTTTGTCATTAACAGATTTATTTTCAGTTGCATCCTTGATTCTCTCTTTGTCTTTACGTTTTGGCATTTTAAATATAATATGTCTGGGTGTGGGCCTGTTTGGGTTCTTCTTCATTGGGGTTCTCTGTGCTTACTGCACTTGTGTCACATTTTCCTTTACCAGGTTAGGGAAGTTTGTTTTCTGCCACTGTTTCTTCAAACACCTTCACTATGCCTTTCTCCCTTTCTGCCACATTGGGCACACCTGCTATTCTAATATTGTTATGTTGCAAGTAGTCCTACACTCCTATAAACTGTTCTCCTGTTTTTTAGTTGTTTTTTTTTTTCTTTAGGGTTTTCTGATTGAGTGATATTTTTAAGTCTGACTTCCAGTTCACTGATTTGATCGTCAGCTTCCCCTAATCTGCTGTGTATTTCTTGCAATGTATTCTTTATTAGTGTTATGTCATTTTTCATCTAGGACTGTTCTTTTCTCACCGTTATTATATCTTTTTTCATTCTGTTGCGCATTTTTACCATCATTACTCTAAACTCTGAGTCATATAAATTTCTTATCTCTGCTACATTTGTCTCATCTTCTGGAGAAACCACTAGTTCTTTCATTTGGAGTTTGTGTTTTGTTTTGTTTTGTTTTTCCTCATTTTGGCTTTCTGTTTGAGTTTGTGACAATGAGTTATGAGTTAGGTAGGTCTTCTATACTTCTCAGTCTCTAGTGCAGGACAGTGTCAAGGGCTGTTTCTCACTAATTAGGTCAGGCAAAGAGTCAAAGTCTCCAGGAACTGCCTCTGTCTACATGCTGATAGGATTCCAGCTTGAATTATCCGCTTGGAGGCAATCGTCCTCAAGTGTGGTGAGAGTTTTCTTCAACAATGTGTGGTAGACACTTTGCCTGGACGCCAGTTTTCATTTATAATATCTTCAATGGCCTCAGGGCACAGTGTTTTCCAATAGGGTGTGGCACCTGTCTTACCCCCAGACAAACAAAGGTTTGTATGGAAAAAATGTTCTTCTCTGCATTAGGGAATGACTCCAGCAAGGAAACTTGTGGCGTCTGTTTGGATTTCTTTACCTTCCATAATTGAAACATTGTAGCCTTGAGTAGAGGCTTAGGACAGGAAGGGCAGGCAGAAAGCTTGGTTTCCTCAGTTGCCTGGGAAACCCACGCCTCCCTCCTGCTCTCAGTGGCTGTAGCCATCTTGGTTGGGTTTATTTGCACATTCATTCCTGATTGGCTGGTGGGCGTGACTTGAGGGTGTGGCTTATGTGTGTAGCGGAGGTATGTTCAATTTGCATATTACTATTTTATTAGAGAGGATTCACACACACACACACACACACACACACACACACACACACACACACACACAAACACACACACATATATATCCAAGAGCACAATAAGAGCATGTGGCTTTTCCACAGTCCAAAATGTCGTTTAAAGTTCTAAGGTAAGTGAGTAAGTTGCTTTTAAAATTAAATGGACATTACTTGGCTCAATATCGTGGGCTTTACGAGCAACTGAGTGTTTTAACCGAGATGCTAATAATTCAATTCTTGCATAGCGAAGGAATTATTAGTTCTTAGGTGAAAGTGCATGGAGCAGTGAGTGTAATGAGAAGATTAAGGAACTTTTAGTAATGTTTACAAGAGATTGTGAGAAAGAGTGCAAAGTAGAGAAAGGAAAAAGCTGACAAATGCTGGTCAAGCTATAGCTAGGCACTGATAAATATGTATGTGGACATAATGGAAATTGCTTGCACTTTGTTCAGAAGTGGACATATTTTCTCTCTCTGATGGTAATTTAAGAAATTAAGGATGATGTACAGGAAGGACAATATGTCAGAAATAATACATTCCAGAGTAATATTACACAGTGCATACAACAATGAGCCCAAATGGAGTCTTAGAGTAAATTAAAACATTGTCGTGGAAAGTGGATGTAAAGTGGTGTTTGAATTTCTATATTTCCTTAAAACATTGCTCTCCATTGAGATATCCTCACTTAAGTGTTTCTCATTTTCAGGACTGCTGTCATGTGGGAGAGAGAATTATGCAGGTGCTCTGTGCAAAGAGCCAATCCCTTCCAGGAGAAATCACCATATGTCTCCTAGAGATGAGGATTGCACTACTAGTTATAGGTAACAGGCAACAAAACATAGTTAACTTAATGTATACCAGATACAACATGTTGTTGAGGTAAAAATCATCCATCATCACACTAAATATTTACCATTGACCAAGGAAGTAGCATGCAGTGTATTCAGAGTCTTATGCCAGCACCACATCTGTGTAGATCCAAAACATCTTTATCACCCCTAAATAAAAGCTCTGCAGGTAAAACAGTCACTACCATTCTCTTCCCGGATCCAGCTTCTATCAAACATCAACCAGTCTTCTGTCTGTATTGAT
>JAJQQW010000025.1:6126969-6162612 GCA_025583905.1 Ia io | reverse complement strand
ATAGAGGTGTGTGTGGACGTGTGTGGGTGTGTGTGAGTGAAATAGTGACAGTTAGACCCTGCAGTTCTTCCAGGGGGCTTCCAATCCAGGCAGTCTTGGTTGGCAAAATTCCGCAGCCGTTGCAAACACTCCAGGGAGGACAACAGTGGCACAGAGACCCCGCCATCTTTAAGAACGGAACTGCTAGAGACTAGAATCCTAACCTTACCACTACCCAGTCTGGTCTCGGAAGCAAACCTGGTCACTACAGCCACTCTGGTAGAAGACCTGCCACCCCAGCTGCAGATGCGCGAACCCTGAGACCTCCACCTCCAAAAGTGCGCCTCTGAAAGCAGTAAGTACAACCACCCCCTCCCCAGTGCCGGAACTCAGGGTTCGCTGCGTCCCTAGCCCATAGGCACTCAGGTACTCCACTACCCAGGCAGTGCTTAGGAACCACTGAGAGACTCCAAGGGGGTGATGCTGCACAGTCAACGGTGTGCGGCTCTGCAGTAGAATCTCTGAACTGCCTCTTCCTAAATAACTGCCCACGGACACCACTGCAGTGCAACTTCAGGGCCAGGGTGCATCAGAGCTTTCCGCGGTGGGCGCGCCACTGGTTCGCGCACAATCAAGGGCAGGCAAACTCACGGCCACAGCAAGGGAAGGTGCCCTGAGCCCATATATCCACAGGGTCCTCTGGGGAGCTCTTTGAGCCCCTGCTGGGTGTGATTCTGTACAGCCAAGGACGTGCTGCCCCAAAGCAGAAACTCTGAACTCCTTTCTCCTGAATAACTTCCCACATATACCCTAGCTGTTTAACTTCAGTGCCAGAGTCTCTCAAAGTGCGTCAGAGCTGTGCCACTGCAAACACACCTCCACAGAAGCGAATTTACAACAGGCAGGCACCCTGAGCCTATCTACACACAGGGTGCTAGGGGGAGCCACTGGGAGCTCTATCAACAGACGGTTCCTGGGTGCCACTGTGAGTTCCCACTGGACACGCGCGATTTCAACTAAGGGTGCAAGACAGCAAAAACTGGGACACCCCATAGCTGCTGACTTTTAGACACCACAGTTGTGCCTCTCAAGCTTGCAGGCATACATCAAGAGAACCCAAGTAGCTCAAGTAGGGAGCTACACTAGATTACCAAGCTCAGGAGAACTGAGAGATTATACCAGTAGCACCATCCCCAAAAGAACCTGGGTAGCAAAGCAAGCGGATCTACAATTAAAACATTACAGGAAAACATGGGGAGAAAAAAAGGAAATTCCCAAAGGGAGGAAAAAGAGGAATCACCAGAAAGGGAGTTAAATGAACTTGAGGCTAGCAGCTTAACAGAGAAAGAATTCAGAGTATTCGTTATAAGGATGTTTAAACGGATGTATGACAAATACACACAACTCAATGACAACTACGAGGAGCTGAATGAAAATGTCACCAACCTGAAAAGAAACCAAGAGGAGATGAACAACGACATAGCTGCAATAAAGACACAATGGAAGGCTTAAAGAGTAGAGTAGAAGAGGCTGAGGACCGCATCAGCAAATTAGAAGACAAGGTAGGGAAAAACACAAAAACACAGCAGCAACTGGAAAGAAGACTTAAAAAGCAAGAGGAGAGCCTAAGGGAGCTTTGGGACAACACAAAACGAAACAACCTTCGAATAATAGGGATAAAAAAAGGAGGGGAAGAGAAGTAAGAAATAGAAAACCTGTTAGAAGAAATAATGACAGAAAACATCCCTGATATTGGCAAGAAAAAAACTATCCAAGTCCAAGAAGTACACAGAGTCCCAAACAAGTTGAACGCCAAAAGACCGACACCAAGACACATCGTAATTAAATTGACGAACACCAACGACAAAGCAAGAATCTTAAAGGCTGCCAGAGAGAAACAGAAAGTTACCTACAAGGGATCTCCTATCAGAATATCAACTGATTTCTCAACAGAAACAAACAAGGCCAGAAGGGAATGGAATGAAATATACAAAGAGATGCAAAACAAGGGACTGAATCCAAGAATACTATACCCAGCAAGGCTATCATTCAAAATTGAAGGTGGAATCAGAAGCTTCACAGACAAAAAAGGGCTAAGAGAGTTCATCACTACCAAACCAGCTATGCAAGAAATGCTAAAGGGGCTGCTGTAAAAAGAAGAGAAAGGCAAGAAGAAACACAAACACTAGGGAAAAATATGTCAACAAACAGGTACTTGTCAATAATAACAGTAAACGTAAATGGATTAAATGCACCAATCAAAAGACATAGGGTAGCAGAATGGATAAGAAAACATGACCCACATATTTGCTGTCTACAAGAGACCCACCTTAGAGCAAAAGACTCACACATACTGAGAGTGAAGGGATGGAAAAGCATTTTTCAGGCAAATGGAAATGAGAAAATAGCTGGGGTTGTGATACTTATATCAGATAAAATAGACCTCAAAGTAAAGTCTTTAATAAGAGATAAGGAAGGCCACTACATAATACTAAAGGGAGCAATCCAGCAAGAAGATATAACTCTGGTAAACGTATATGCACCCAACGCAGGAGCACCAAATACATAAAAAATCTGCTGGAAGATATCAAGGGAGATATCGACATCAATACAATCATAGTAGGGGACTTCAATAAACCACTGACAGCAATGGATAAATCCTCTGGACAAAAAATCAGCAAAGAAACAGCAATTCTAAATGACACATTAGATCAGATGGACCTAATTGACATCTTCAGAGTATTTCACCCCAAAGCCATGAAATATACGTTCTTCTCAAGTGCACATGGGACATTCTCAAAAATGGAGCATATATTGGGTAACAAGCAAAGTCTCCCCAAATTCAAAAAGATTGAAATCATATCAAGCATTTTATCAGACCACAATGGCATAATACTAGAAATAAACTACAATAAAAACATTCCAAAAAATTCAAACAATTGGAAACTGAATAGCATGCTACTAAACAATGATTGGGTTATCAATGAGATCAAAGAAGAAATTAAAAACATCCTGGAGACTAACAACAAAAAAAACACAACATTGCAAATCCTATGGGACACAATGAAAGCAGTCCTGAGAGGGAAATGTATAGCTCTACAGGCCTACCTCAAAAAACAAGAAAAAATGGTAATAGATCATCAAACTCAACAACTCAAAAATTAGAAAGGGAGCAACAAGAAAATCCCACAGTGAGCAGAAGAAAGGAAATAATAAAGATCAGAGCAGAAATGAATTACATAGAGACCAAAAAAACAATACACAAGATCAACAAAACCAAGAGCTGGTTCTTTGAAAGGATAAACAAGATTGATGAACCTCTAGCCAGGCTAACCAAGAAACAAAGAGAGAGGACCCAAATAAACAAAATCAGAAATGAAAGAGGTGAAATAACAACAGACCCCACAGAAATACAAAGGATTGTCAAAAAATACTATGAACAACTATATTCCAAAAAACTAGACAACCTGGAGGAAATGGATACATTCCTAGAAAAACACAACCTTCCAAAACTTACTCAGGAAGAGACTAAAAATCTCAATAGGCTGATAACTATGGAAGAAATTAAAGCAGTTATCAAAAAGCTTCCAGCAAACAAAAGCCGGGGCCAGATGGCTTCACAGGGTCTTTTATAAAACATTCAAGGAAGAGCTAAAACCTATCCTCCTCAGACTATTCCAGAAAATTCAAGAAGAAGGAACACTTCCAAGCTTCTTCTATGAAGCCAGCATCACCCTAATACCAAAAACAGATAAAGATAACACAATGAAAGAGAATTACAGGCCAATATCCCTCATGAACATAGATGCCAAAATCCTCAACAAAATTCTAGCAAATCGAATCCAGCAATACATCAGAAAGATCATACACCACGACCAAGTAGGATTTATCCCTGGGATGCAAGGATGGTATAATATTCGCAAATCAATAAACGTGATACATCACATAAACAAATTGAGACATAAAAAACATATAGTC
The DNA here is from genome assembly GCA_025583905.1 of Ia io. Classification (NCBI taxonomy): domain Eukaryota; kingdom Metazoa; phylum Chordata; class Mammalia; order Chiroptera; family Vespertilionidae; genus Ia; species Ia io. Next base: position 6,158,655 of record JAJQQW010000025.1, on the reverse strand, counting down.
ATATCAATTGATGCAGAAAAAGCATTTGACAAAGTCCAGCACCCTTTCTTGATAAAAACTCTCATCAAGCTGGGAATAGAAGGATCATACCTCAACATAATAAAAGTCATATATGACAAACCCACAGCCAACATCATACTCAATGGGAAAAAACTAAAACCATTTCCCCTAAGAACAGGAACAAGACAGGGATGCCCACTCTCACCACTCCTGTTCAACATAGTGTTGGAAATACTAGCCATTGTAATCAGACAAGAAGAAGAAATTAAAGGCATCCAAATTGGAAACGAAGAAGTAAAACTGTCCTTATTTGCAGATGACATGATACTGTACTTAGAAAACCCTAAAGACTTCATCAAAAAATTACTAGACTTAATAGATGAATTTGGCAGAGTAGCAGGATACAAAATAAATGCTAACAAATCTATGGCATTTCTATACACCAATAATGAACTTACAGAAAGAGAGACTAAAAAAGCAATCCCATTTACCATCACACCAAAAAAATTAAGATACCTAATAATAAACTTAACTAAGGAGGTAAAAGACCTATACGCGGAAAACTACACAACACTGAAAAAAGAGATAGAGGAAGACATAAACAGATGGAAGAACATACCATGTTCATGGATTGGTAGAATCAACATCATCAAAATGTCCATACTAACCAAAGCAATCTATAATTTCAAAGCAATTCCCATTAAAAAACCAACGGTATACTTCACAGACCTAGAACGAACTTTCCAAAAATTCATATGGAATAAAAAAAGACCCCGAATACCACAGCAATCCTGAGAAAGAAGAACAAAGTAGGTGGGATCTCCATACCAGATTTCAAGCTGTATTACAAAGCCACTGTTCTCAAAACAGCCTGGTATTGCCACAAGAACAGACAAATAGATCAATGGAATAGAATAGAGAACCCAGAAATTGATCCAAATCACTATGCTCAATTAATATCTGACAAAGGTGGCATGAACATACAATGGAGTCAAGACAGTCTCTTCAACAAATGGTGTTGGGAAAATTGGACAGATACATGCAAAAAAATGATACTAGACCACCAACTTACACCATACACAAAAATAAACTCAAAATGGATCAAGGACTTAAACATAAGACAGGAAACCATAAAAATACTAGAGGAATCTACAGGCAGAAAAATCTCTGACATATGCCAAAAGAACTTCTTCGCTGATACTGCTCCTAGGGCAATGCAAGCTAAAGAGAAAATAAACATCAAAATAAAAAGCTTTTGCACAGCAAAGGAAGCCATCAATAAAACAATAAGAAAGCCCACTGAATGGGAGAACATATTTGCCAATGATGTCAACGATAAGGGTTTAATCTCCAAGATTTACAGGGAACTCATGCAGCTTAACAAAAAGAAGATAAAAAACCCAATCAAAAAATGGGCAACTGATCTAAATAGACACTTTTTGAAGGAAGACAGAAGGAAGGCCAAGAGACATATGAAAACCTGCTCTAAATCACTAATCATTAGAGAGATGCAAATCAAAACAACAATGCGGTACCATCTCACACCTGTCAGAATGGCCATTATCAACAAGTCAACAAGTGACAAGTGCTGGCGAGGATGTGGAGAAAAGGGAACCCTTGTGCACTGCTGATGGGAATGCATACTCGTGCAGCCACTGTGGAGAACAGGATGGAGTTTCCTTAAAAAACTAAAAATAGAACTCCCATTTGACCCAGTGATCCCACTTCTAGGAATATATCCCAAGAAACTGCAAACATTAATCAGAAAGGATGTATGCACCCCTATGTTCATAGCAGCACAATTCACCATAGCTAATATTTGGACACAGCCTAAGTGACCATCAGCAGATGAGTGGATTAAAAAACTGTGGTGCATCTACATAATGGAATACTACGCTGCGGTAAAAAAGAAGGAGCTCTTACCATTTGCAACAATATGGATGGAGATGGAGAATATTATGCTTAGTGAAATAAGCCAGGCAGAGAAAGATAAATATCACCTGATTTCACTCATTTGTGGAATATAATGAACAACATAAACTGATGGGGGGAAAAATAGATCCAGAAACAGAGAAACATCAATAAGAACATCAAACCTCAGGGAAGAAATTGTGAGGTAATCAGAAACCCAAGAATGCCTGAGAACGCCTTTCTAGCCATGCTAGCAATCATCAGATGTATGGTAATTTTACCTGAGACAAGTGGGTAAGTATTTTGGTCTTATGTTCCTGACCCTTCATGGGTAAGACCCCTTACATGGGCTGATCCCCTGACTAATGTAGTTACCAATAATACCAAACACCCTGGACATCCAGGAGGTCCATGGGTGGGGCAAGAAAGTATAAATACACAGGGGTCTCCACCCATCTTCCCTTTTGTATGACACAAAATCAAAATAATGCCCCTTTGTTTGTACAATTATAGAGAGGTTTCTGGCTTATGTGGACACCAAAGAAAGGGTGTCACTATTATCACTACGTGCCCCCGGTAGAGGTGCAGAAAATGTAACTAAGACCTTGTCTATATAAAAATAAATAGACAGCCAGTTTGAAAGGGAATTCCCATGGACTAGAACAAAGAATATCCTTGCATGATATTATTATACACTATCATTAAAATTTTTCCCAGATTTGGATCACTCCCAGTAATTGTAATAGTTCCTCACACCCTTGGGGATAAAAAAAAAAAAAAAAAAAAAAGTCATCTGTTTGGTGCTTGGAGACAAACTTAACACATCTCTTGATACTTTAGAATTACTACAGCATAATATACAATTATCCCAAGCAAATGTACAAAATAATTCTTTTAATGTCTGGCAGCAATTTAAAAAGGACATGTAAGGATTTAATCCTTTTCTTTGTGTAGAGGGCCTCCTGGGAAGGCACCTGAGCATTCTATATTGGTCCCTCTTACCCTTTAGGCCAAGAGAGACCCTCTTCTCACAATTCAATTGCTCACAGCTGTTGCATGAGCTCTCTGTTCATGTCGAGGTTGAAGTCTCGTGATGACTGGTGCCATGGATCTGTCTCTCACCCAGTGGGGCAATCTGAGCCCTCCCTGGAGAAGAAACCCGGGTTCCAAAAGATATGTGATCAGTGCTGGGGCCCCGCCAGCAGGCGAGGGGATCCCATGGCAGGTGCTGGGCATGGAGGCCACAGGGGCATAGGCTACCAAGGAGACAAAACTGAACGTCATGTCACCCTGCTAGGCCCCAGAGGATGGCTGGTTAGCCAGAAACGGGCAAGATTCCTAAAGGAAGGAACAACCTAAGACAGGCACAGTCGCAGAGGGGCCATCAGGAGAGAATTTGGGGATCAAAAGAGGTGGGGCACAGACCCTCACCCCCCCAAAATTACAGGGGCCTGAATCATAGCCCCTTCTGAGGGAGGTCTCCTGCCCCCATGGCTGCTTCATGCTTCCCATGCCCAGCTCAGATCAGGACCCAGGTGACCGACAGAGACTTGGCCGATAGCAGCTGCCCTCTCACTCCAACAAGAATTGAGTTGTCTTGTACCCATGGTGCATGGAAGTGGGGTTACGATATCTAAATCCAGCCTACCACCAGGTATGCTCAGGACCTACTCAAGAAGGCAAATAATCCCTTCCACCAATAATTACAGGGTAAAATAAGATTGTTGTTAGAGTAATAAATTTGATAGTAAAACAGTAATCAAGTTTTCAGGCAAATTTAAATTGGCTAGTTGAAACAAGCGAATATTCTAGAAAAATTAATTGTACTGGACAAAAAGGTGTTCCTAAAGTGTTAACTAAAATCTTTATTGGTACTTCATCTCATGATAAAATTGTGCACCATGTAATGAACCTAAAACAGTAATATTATAGTGCAAAAATTAAAATTTTAAAGCTATCAAGACTACATTATAAAATTTTCAAAAGCCTCCTAACATTAAAATCAAAGAAGGAGGGGATAGTAGAGGAATATCATGTAAGGAAAAATATCCTGTAAGTAAGTTACATCTAGAAAATTAATACTTTAAAAAATTAATTGTAAGGCTAAAAGCAAGACACCCATGAAAAACACACAAGGTGACAAAACAAGCCAGAGGAAAATCATTTGGGCAAAAAATGAAAAAGGATCCCCAGTCAAATTTATAGAAAATATCCCTTTATTAACTTTTGGTCGAGAATATGTTTGTATATTTTCAGAAAACAACTCGGAGTCCATGTGGATTCCAGCAACAGAGGGGAATCGACAGGACTACTCCAGCCATGAAGACAGAAGAGAAGCAGTCCAGAGACGGAAGGCGCTGATGTGGTCTTCCCATACTAGCAGTTAACAGCTGTGCATCCCTGCAGGTTGCCCAGGACCAAACCAGACAGTGTCGGACCTGCTTTACCACCATTTGTCCACCATCCAGAACTGAAATGTCATTGATGACATGTACACATAAGGAACTGTTGGACATTGAAATTGGGTCTCAAAAGAACTGTTGACCCAGAAAGAAACTCACTACAGACTGATTCATTTGCCTGTCACCATAACCATTATTGCTTGTCTCATTTTCAGTTCTTATAAGTGTATTTCTAATAGCACATGATCTCACTCATCTAGGGGAAATAATGACCAACATAGACTGATGAACAAGAACAGACCCAGAAACAAGGAGGCATGGATCAGACTGTCGGGCCTCAGGGGGAGGGTAAAAAAGGGTAGGGGCAAAGGGGAGAGATCAACCAAAGGACTTGTGTGCAAGCATATGAGCCTAACCAGCGGTTAAGGACAACAGGGGGGTGGAGGCATGTGTGGGGAGGGGTGCGGGATGGGAATGGGGGGATGAGGAGAAATATGTGAAACCTCAATCAATAAAGAAATAAAAAAAAATCTGCAGTTAAGCATAGTATACTGCAAGCATGATGTGGCAATGCAGGTTCACTGAATGTAACATTTGTACCACGCCCGGAGCAAGATGATGTTGGGGTAGGCCATGCATGTGTGGGTGTAGGGAGGATACAGGAACTTTATACTTTCTGCTCAGTATTGCTGCGAACCTAAAACTGCTCTAAAAATAAAGAAAGTAAATAAATAAATAAATAAATAAATAAATAAATGTTAAAAAAAAAAACAATCACTGGGTTATCAGACAGATCAAAGAAGAAATAAAAGACATAATGACAACAATCTACAATGAAAACACAACAATCCCAAATCTATGGGACACAGTTAAAGCAGTCTTGAGACAGAAGTTCATAGCTCTACAAGCCTACAGTAAAAAACAAGAAACAATGATAATAAATCACCTAACCCCACAACTCAAAGAGTTAGAAAGAGAGCAACAAGAAAAGCCCAGTGGAAGCAGAAGGAAGGAAATAATAAAGATCAGAGCAGAGATAAACAACATAGAGACAAAACAAAAAAAAGGAAAAGAAGCAATACAAAAGATCAACTAACAAGAGCTGGTTCTTGAAAGGATACACAAGATTGATGAATCTCTAGCAAGGCTCACCAAGAAGCAAAGAGAAAGGACCCAAATAAACAAAATCAGGAATGAAAGAGGAGAAATGACAACACACCCCACAAAAATACAAGGATTTTTTAAAACTACTATGAATAACTCTATTCCAACAAACATGACAACCTGGAGGAAATGGACATATTCTTAGAAATATATAACCTTCCAAAACTCAATCAGGAAGAATCTAAACATCTCAATAGACCAATAACTATGGAAGAAATTGAAGTAGTCATCAAAAAGCTTCCAGCAAACAAAACCCCGGGCCAGACGGATTCACAGGGTAGATTAACCAAACATTCAAGGAAGAACCAAAACTTATCCTCCTCAGACTATTCCAAAAATTTCATGAGGAAAGAACACTTCCAAGCTCCTTCTATGAAGCCAGTATCACCCTGATACCAAAACGAGATAAAGACAACACAATGAAAGAGAATTACTGGCCAATATCGCTCTTGAACATAAATGCCAAAATTCTAAACAAATTCTAGCAAATCGGATCCAGCAGTGCATCAGAAAGATCTTATACCATGAACAAGTAGGATTTATCTCAGGAATGCAAGAATGGTAAAATATCCGGAAATCAAAAAACATGATACATCACATAAACAAATTCAGAGATAAAAACCACATAGTTTTATCAATTGATGCAGAAAGAGCATTTGACAAAATTCAACACACTTTCTTGATAAAATCTCTCAACAAGGTGGGAATACAAGGATAAAACTCAACATAATAAAAGCTACATATAATAAACCCACAGCTAACATCATACTCAATGGGCAAAAACTAAAACCATTTCCCATATGAGCAGGAACTTGACAGGGATGCCCACTCTCACCACTCCAGTTTGACACAGTATTGGAAGTATTAGCCATTGTAATTAGACAAGAAGAAGAAATAAAAGGCATCCATATTGGAAAAGAAGAAGTAAAGCTGTCCCTATTTTCAGATGACGATATTGTACATAAAAAAACTGAAAGAATCCATCAAAAACTAATAGACTTAATAAATGAATTGGGCAATGTCGCAGGATACAAAATTAATGCCAAGAAATCTAAGACATTTCTATACACCAATAGTTAACTTACAGAAAGAGAGACTAAAAAAGCAATCCCATTTACCATCGCATCAAAAAAATTAAGATACCTAGGAATAAACTTATTTAAGGAGGTAAAAGAACTATACACGGAAAACAGGACACTGAAAAAAGATAGAGGAAGACATAAACAGATGGAAGAACATAACATGTTCATGGATTGGTAGAATTAACATAATTAATATGTCCATAATACCCAAAGATATCTATAGATTCAATGCAGTCCCCATTAAAATACCAACAGCATATTTCACAGACCTAGACAGAACTGTCCAAAAACTCACCCGGAATAAAGAAAAGATCCCTAATAGCTGCAGCAATCCTAAGGAAGAAGAACAAAGTAGGAGGAATCTCAATACAATCTATCAATTTGTAATGCAAAGCCATTGTCCTCAAAACAGTCTGTTACTGGCACAAGAACAGACATATAGACCAATGGAATAGAATAATATAGATATTGACCCACCCACTATGCTCAATTAATATTTGACAAAGGAGGCAAGAGCATAAAGTTGAGTCAAGACAGTCTCTTCAATAAATGGTGTTGGGAAAATTGGAGAGATACATGCAAAAAAATGAAACTAGACCACCAACTTACACCATACACAAAAATAAACTGAAAATGGATACAGGACTTGAACATAAGACAGGAAGCAATAAAAATACTAGAGGAATCCACAGGCATCAAAATCTCACACATATGCTGAAAGAACATCTTCACTGATACTGCCCCTAGGGCAATGGAAGCTAAAGAGAAAATAAACAAATGGGACTACATCAAAATAAAAAGCTTTTGCACAACAAAAGAAACCATCAACAAATCAACAGATGACAAGTGTTGGAGAGGATGCAGAGAAAAAGGAACCCTTGTGCACTGCTGGTGGGAATGCAGACAGGTGCAGCCACTGTGGAGAACAGTACTTTTAGTCAAAAGACTAAAAATGGAACTCCCATTTGACATAGTAATCCCACTTCAAGGAATACATCCCAAGAAACTAGAAACACCAATCAGAAAGGATGAATGCACCCCTATGTTCATAGCAGCACAATTCACCATAGCTAAGATCTGGAAACAGCCTCAGTGCCCATTAGCAGATGAGTGGATTAAAAAACTGTGGTGCATCTGCACACTGGAATACGATGCTGCCATAAAAAGGAAGGAACGCTTACCATTTGCAACAGCTTGGATGGGGCTGAGGAGCGTTATGCTGAGTGAAGTCAGTCAGTCAGAGAAAGATAAATATCACAGGATCTCACTCAGGTGTGGATTATAATGAACAACACACACGGATGAACAAAAATGGATCCAGAGACAGAGAAGCATGATCAGCTGCTGAAACCTCAGAGGGAAGGTAGGGGAAGGTGGGGGTGAGGGGGAAAGATCAACCAAAGGACCTGTATGCCTGCATACAAGCCTAACCAATGGACACAGACACCGGGGGTGGGGGGGGGAGGGCATGACTGAGGGGTGGGGTGGGGGGATATGGGGCGATAAGAGCACATATGTAATACCTTAATCAATAACAAAGATAAGAAACCCTCAAACACATCATCAGGTGAGACTCTCTCTCTCTCTCTCTCTCTCACACACACACACACACACACACACACACACACACACACACACACACACCCGGGGGGGGGACAGGACCCTGTCCTCTCAGTGGGCATCACCTCTTATCCCCACAGCTGACCACCACTTTCTCACCGGCTGAACCCGAGGACCAGGTTGGCCACAGGCCTTAAGCTCTGTCAAAAGCGACCTTTCCCCAGTGGACACTGCCCACCGTCCAGCAGCCACATTTCTGCCCCTTCTGTGTCCCCCACGGCCTGGAGCAGGGCTGGGCTGGCCTGAGAGCCCACAGACTTGAGGAGCCAGAGGAGCAGATCCCGGGGGGGCACCCTCTGTCAAGTGCAAAGTCGGCCAGCTGAGATCGAACCATGAACGCCGATGCCGGAGTTCCATGAAGTGTTGGGTGTCGGTCTCCGGGGCGAGCGCCACGTGTGCGCAGCACAGGGCCTGGCCTCACGCGAAAGAGCCAGGCTTTGCCCTCAGGCCTTCACTCCAACCCCCGGGGACCTCATTTTCAGAGGGAAAATGGCGGCGGGGAGGGGCTGCGGGGTACCAGTGACCAGCGCAGGCTGCCCCAAGGAGGAAGCAAGTTCACCCGGAGAAAGCAAGAACCAGAGTGTGAACTTACCTTTTCCACAGGCCGCGCTCCTCACCACCTGGTCTCCTGCACAGCACAGCACAGCGGCTGGAGGCAAAGAAGCGGTGGCCGCCTGAGGAGCTGCCTGGAGCTGCGCCTGGGTCCTTAGGGGCGAAACCTCGCGAGATCCCGAGATCACGAGCGGGGTCTCCCAGGGAGCCCAGGAGGGGGCGCTGGGGCCCGCCCCCCCAGCTGCAAGGGGTGGGAACCGGTGGGTGGCTGTGTGGGGGACCCGGTGCTTCCGGTATGAGGGTGGGGTGGGTGGGTGCCGTGGGGTGGGCTCGGATGTGCAGGGAGAAACAGGAGGCCCCGACCCCCAGCTTACCTCCCACAGCCACCCCTGGTCTGAGTTTCCCTGGAGCCCTCTCCCTCGGCCCCTTTCCCTCTGAGGTTTGGGCTGCCACTCACCTCCAGGGCTCCCTGAGCGAGTCTTGGCCCCTCTCCCACCCCCACCGCAGCCCTCTGCCTAGAAAAGAGCTCCCTGCCCCCAGCTAGGCCACTGTCCCTACTGTCTGGACGGGGACATTTTTGTAACCCCCTGGGCAGAGGAGAGCCGGCCACATGCAATTACAGTGTCTCTCTCCACAGCTGCTCTCCTCATCTTCCCCTGGGGTTTGGGTTTCCAGAGCTCTGTCAGGAGCCCCAATTCCCCCCTTTTCTCTGCTCACCTCCCCCAAGCCTTCTTCTCCCCAACAAATCCCTTTGGGCAAAGTGGCAACTGGGCCTGAAAACAGAACCAGGGGCAGGAGGCTCCTGAGGAGGGAGCAGGCCAACAAAGCTGAGGAGAGGTGGGAGGCACCAGCCGCAGCCTGGTGCCCAGCCTCTGGCAGAGCTGCCCCTTAGATTAACCTTAACCTGGGCTCTCCTCTGGGATGGAAACTCGAGGGGGCCCAGGGGGCTGGCACCCACCCTGTGACAGGTTTTGGTGCCTGCTTTTCCATAGTCTCTTTAGGAAACAAGTCAGGCTAGAGAGGAGAGAGAGTGGTGACAAGCAAAGCAGAGGCCCAGACCCTATCTTTCAAGCTGGCCTGAGGCATCTCCCTGAGGTCTTTTGAAATCAGCTTCTGACAGGGGGTAAGGGCATGTAATAAGAATAGAGCGACAGTTGTTTCATCATTACTCACCTAACAAACTATGAATAAGAGGCCCTGGGACACTGGAGGATGAACCAGGCTGTATTAATAACATAAGCTGCCAGAAGAGAATTGCATTTGGGGAACAGACCAAGGACAGGGCACGCTTTGACCCTTCTTTTCTCAGGAAGGCTGACCATTCTCCAACCCCAGGAAGGGGCTGAGCTGTTGCTAAGGTCATAGAAGATTAGCCACTGTGTGGTAGGAGTTTGTGCTCCTGAAGACCGGACTGCAGGCTCTCCCCTCCACTTCCCATGTTACACTTGCAGCTGGCAGCTACAGGTAGCTATCTTCTCCCCAGGGGGTCAGAGCAGCATTTCCGGGTGAGCGACTACTGACCCCATTATTGACCACATTGTTAGAATAAACGGTCACATGTGCTTCTACCCTGTCCCCGCTTATTTTGGCTCAAGTAGTGACAGGCAGCCTCAGACACATTGTGTCCCATTTCACTTCCTCACTCAGGCCTGGGAAATACTCAGACTCCTCAAACTGTGAGACTTTTCCTGAGAGGGATAGTGGCAGTGGGCACTGTGTCCCTGTCATTCAGGTGGCCCTGCATCTCTTTACCATAGGCTGTGGGAAGGTCATGAGCCTGAGAGTAACAGGCAGTGTGGTAAGGCTACCTTGATCTGTGACCCTACCCCGCCATTCCTCCAGAAGTTCCCCATGCATATGACCTTGCAGAGTATTTGGGTTCCAGCTACATGGATGAACGGATGAGTACAAATGAGGCCACTGTACTCATCCCCGGTGGATCTGGGATTGTCACCTAGAGCAGAGCAGATAGAAAACTACAACACCAAAAACCTCAATCATTTCACCTTGGAAATAGAGTTTCAGCCTACCCTCCCTCCTCTCTTCTAGATGCATTTGGCATGTATTTGTCCTACGGTGGCTGGAATGCCATGCTCAGAGCTACACATAGTCTGTCATCACAAGGTTTAGGATTAAAATAGAACACACACACACACACACACACACACACACACACACACACACACACACACACATCCGAAGCAAACAATACCATTGTATACAACTGGCTCTTTGTAACTGATTCTGTCAAGAAACACAGAGGCTTGTATGGAAACATACAGAGGCAGACAGACTCCTGCCTTGATGCCTGAGCAAGGAGGGTCCATTGAGGGGCTTGGAAGGATCCTGTTCTGGGCGTGAGGACAGATTGCACAAATTCTGGGAGAGTAAAGTGCTTGGCCAATATGAAAACACAAGAGAGACCAGGGTACAATGGAGATGATAAGGGTAACAGAGAGGGCAGTGGATGCATCAGTGGAAGGTGATTTTCTAGCCAGACTCATGGCAGGACACTTTGAACTTTAACTTGCAAAGGGTTAATGCTGTCAGTTGTTGTTTCTTTCAGGTGAAGACACTGAGACGAGAAAGATTCAGCCAGGGGTAAATGTAGGGTGGGAGAATCAGGAAGGAATTGGGGGCTGACTTGTGCTTCCATGACACCCCCTGTACAATAGCCTCCTCATTTAGTAACAGGCATCTGCAATGGCCTCTGTATGCCCAGTCCACTGCAGGATTAGCCTATGTGAAAGGTGTTGGAGAGCACTCAGGGTGGAAGGTGTGCCTTCCCTAGGTCAGTGATGGGCAACCTTTTGAGTTTCGTGTGTCAAACTTCGCCAAAACCTGGGCATAACTCAGGTAGTGTGTCACTGTGAGGAAAAAACTAACTCCAAGACTAGTCACAAATGTTTCATCCTCAGGAGCAGCAAATGTTTCATCCTTGGCATGCGGCCGCGTGTCATCAGAAATGGCTACGCGTTTCAGTACTGACACGTGTGTCATAGGTTCGCCATCACTGCCCTAGGGTGTGTGTACTGATTTCGGTGAAACACATCTTTTGAAAATCCTTTTGGGGTAGCTATCCAGGAGCCCAGAGTGAAAGGCAGGAACCTTCACCTGTGGGCAGCATCCCTTCTCCCAGATTCAGGCCTCTGAGAGAATGGACTTGAAGAGGGTAGGGCCCACCCGGGTGTATAACTGTTGGGGGATAGGTCCGGTGTGTGGAGAGGAACACTCACCTGAAGGCCAGCTGCTCACTGACAGGAGGGGCTCCCACAGCTCCAGGGCCTTGGACCAGCCTCAAAGCTACTTCTTGGGAAGAGGACTTGGCTGCCCCACCAGTCCTGGTCCAGTCCTGCCTGGAACAGGGTGTCCAATGGTTGCTCTCCTGGTTGCTAAGTATCACAGCTTGGAACAAAAGAACTTAGAATCCTCACAGCTCAGGAACAAATTTGCATGGAGATCCCTCCTCACCTGAAAAGCTGAATGAGGAGAGGATGATAGAATCATTCGTGGGTGTCCTCTACAAGTGTCAGAGTCTCAGGAGACAGAACCCTGAGGGGTCTCCCCCAAGTCATAGGCTCTACTCCCTTCTCTGTCCTCACTCAGGGCCCAGGAAACTGTTTCCCAAGACAGTTTATGTGGGTACCTGGACTGACTCCTCTTCCTCCCCTCCATGTTCACCTGAGTCACCCCTCTCTGCCTTCCCCCCTCTTCTCCAGGTCGTGGGCCCAGCCTACCGGGATACCGCCTCTTCCCTGTCCAGCTTTGGGCACAGGAGATGTTCTGAGTGAGCTGAACTGCCACCATCTTCAACACTGTTCCCAGCAGCCACTGTGAAATTTATAACCCTACCGCCTGGGACCAACAATGTCTGGGAACCACCCCCACACGCCTGATTGATGCTGTCACGGGGGAGGAGGGGATTCTAGCTAATAGACACCTGCTGAAGCCCTCTTATTTACCATGTTTCACTCAAATAAGGCAAAGGCAACAAACTTCCTGAAGCAGGTTTCCCTCTCTCTAATCTTTTGGGCAGGAGTGGGCTGGGGTGTCCAAAGGTTCTCTCTGAGACTTTCGCCTCTTAATAAACAGCTGAAAATCAATATCCCCAAAAGCAGCACAGGGTGGCAGAGTCTTGGTCCTTTTATTTCTTAATGATAGGCTACATGAGAGTTCAGGCAGGTATCTGTCAGCTAGATAAACCATGTCACATGGTTTCTTATTTTCCTGACACGTGTGTTCTGTTTTCCTCCACTACCTGCAAATCACCCATTCTCACTTCTGAAAAATAATACCCCATTACCCCCTTTCTCCTTTTTTTAAAAATATGTCATATACAGTCCATCTGGCCTGCCTTAGTGGTTGAGTGTTGCCCTATGAAGCCAGGAGTTCACCATTGGATATCCCATCAGGGGACATAGGAGGTTTCAGGCTGGATCTCCAGAATGTTGCCCACAGGGGCAACCGGTCAAGGATTCTCTCTCATCGTTGATGTTGCTACCTCTCTCTCCCTCTCCATCCTCTCTGAAATCAATAAAAATACGTTTTAAAAATATCTTATACAGCCAATCTTGCCTCAGTGTTTTTGAAATTTTTATGGATTTATCATATCTATGTGAAACTTCCTTGCATATGTACTAAACCCTGATCTTCTCCTATTAATCTTTCTGTGCTGGTTGGCTATTACCCCAACCTAGAAGAACTTAGCCACCACAAATATTAATGAGGTATTTTATCTTCATGTTTTGCACAAAATCTTCTTAGTTTGATGTCTCTCAAAGGACATCTCACTAAGGATTGAGTACTAATTTTAATCTTTTCTAATCAGAAATGCTGTGTCTTTATTTGCATTTCCTAACATTAAAAAAATAGATTCCCTCATACACCCAAGGTGTTCCAAACAATAACTGAGGTATGTGTTACATTGAAAGTTAGATTAAAATAAAAACCCAGCTCCTCAAGTACACTAGATATATTTCAAGGGATAACTCATCACATGTGGCTGGTGGCTGCCATACTGGACAGGGAGTGCTGACCATCTGCTATGTTCAGCACAGCAGATGCTACAAGGCTGAGTACTCTGTTTACTGGGATGGAGAGGGGCTGCTGTTGGTGGGACTGGTCCAAGGGGAGACGCTGCAAGCACTGGTCCAAGGGGAGACACTGCAACTCTGTTTGCCTGTGTGGCAGCTGCAGCCACATGAAGGGACACAGCAGAGAGCCTTTGTTTGGTCTCCAGTGTCCCGAACCTCAGTCCAGGTCTCACTACGTTTGTGCTGAGCAGAGGTCTGTGGGCTCTGCCAAACCTCCAAGGTGGGTGTGGGGTGTGGGGTATGGGGTGTGGGTGAGGCTCCAGGTGCCCTAAACTGCTCCTAACTGAGATTCCAATTGCACCAATCGATGACAAAGTGACTTATGCATAGTTATCATGACCATTTGTTTAGACTGTTGTGGAACTGTGGAACAAACCTTGGCTCACAGTTATGGGGACCTGTGGTGTCAGCTCTTCTCCCTTGAGCAATTCTGCTCACGGGTCCTGTCCCCATGGGGAGCCCTCGCAGATCTATTTTTAAAAATATATACCAGCCACACCCCCTTGGCCAGGTCCCAAGGAGAAAGGACACTCTTGAAGGCCCCACCCTCAGGGGCTGATGTGAGAGGGGACAGGGAAGACAGTCCATGCTCAGAGAAGTCCTTTGAGTGAATATGCGTAACCACCTTCCCACCCCCACCCCCAACACAGGGCAGCCTGCTGAGACCAGTAACCCCACGGGTAGGCTGCCCTGTCCAGATCTGGGCTCAGGAGGCACTCAGAGTGCCTCTAGCATGGCTGGGCTCCTGTGCTCCTCACCACCCAGATCACTCCACAGGTGAGACACCATCCTTTGGGGTCTTGGGTGACCAGTTATTTTATTGTGACTCACCTGGAGCCATGGTCCTAGACTTACCAAATCTGTCTGTGCCTTTGTTCTCATTTTGAAGTTCTTCAACTCTGTTCTGTCATGACTCAACCTCTCAGCATTCAGGGGTCTGGGACAGAAGCTCTGGAAGAGGCAGTGACTCTGGGGGCAGTGTGTGGGGGGTTATAATGAGGTGTCCTGACACCAATAAGGCCTGGGCATTCCCTCTCAACTCCTGAAGGATGCTGTCAGTTCTTAGCCTTCGGGGATCTCAGACTGTTCCTCTGGCTGCAGGTTCGGCACCCCAGCCTCTGTGAACATCTCAAGGCTCCAGCCTGAGTAGGGGGATGATGTCACTGTTTTACCCATCTGTGGCCCTTAGCACAGTGCTGCAAGCCCCTTGGGGAAATGAGAGCAAACCTGCCCTGAGCTCACAGGATCCTGCTTGCTTACTTCCTGCTTCCCTGTGTGCAGGGACATTTATGTCTCAGTGGCTGGAGTGCTCTCTGAACTCCTCTCACCTCTCATCATGGACATGAGGAACCTACTCCAGTTTGGTGGTCAATGGAAAAACAAGGGTACCACACGGGACGCCACGTATTCAACTTTGCTTCACCTGCAATCTAGTCAGCATGGTCCTTTACTGGGGCCTTGTTTATGCAGGCCCATTGCTGAAACCCTGGTAACTGAGGGAAGCCTTGAAGAACAGGTAGGGTGAAGGAAGAGAGAGGAGTCCAGATGAGACCTTCCATTAGGCTCGCTGTGTCCTTTGACACAACACTCAATCAGTATTTCATGGGGACTGAGTTGGGGAAGAATTGGAGGGACAAAACCTGTGCTCTGTAGAGAGTTGACTTCCCCCAAGTCCCAACCCACTGCCCTTGTACCAAGCTTGACACAGTGTCCTTTCCATCTTGATGAAATGTTTCCCAATTGACTCCTTTGTCCCACCCGTCTAAAGATAGCATTGGGATTTGTCTGGCGAGCCAACTTCCTCTAACAGGACCAGACAAATGCATGAAGATATTAATCCACCCACAGGGGCCATGTATGTTGAGTCTAGTGTGGAACTTCTGAACAAACATGGGCTTGTGCTTCTGGAGTCTGGTGTACCCAGCTCTTCTCCCTTCAGTATTTTCCCAAATCCAGAGTGTATCCATCAGTCCACACTTCATGCTTGTCCTTCTCCCTCCTGAAGCAGTGCCTCTCAGGGACCAGCGGGAGGCCTCTCCTCTCTCAGGCAGAGTCACACCCTGATCACCTGTCCTTCATTTCTGTAATGCCCGCTAGGGGCTGGGCCCCGTGCCTCCTCAGACATCAAGGAGGGAAAGGGCAGAAAGCTGAGAGGTACCACCGGATATCACCAAGGCTCGACACCGAAAGCCCCTTCCTGCCTGGGATGGGAGGGAAGGAATCCCTTATAAAAAGAACCCCGTAGGGACCAGTGTGGGAATTCATAAGTGACTTCCTAAAATGGCTTTGATTGTAGAAAGAGAATGTCCTCTTTGGTTTATGGTAAGGCATATTTTAATAGGAAGCACTCATGAGGGCTGCAGAAGCTCGACTGTGAGCAAGGCAGGGTTACACTGATGGATATTTCTAGATCTTGCCCTGGCTTTCTGTGCAGGCTCAAGCAGTGGGAACAGCCTCTCAGGTTTCCATTAATAAGAAAAGTATTGCAAGAAAAGGATAGCTGGGTTATCTTAAAGGGCATTTAAAAGTCGGTTTGGGGTAGCTCCTGTGTCAGGGACACCTCAGTGAGCTACTGTGCAAAATATCCTGAGAACAGCCTCTCAGAGACAGAGCCTTTGTGTGTGTGTGTGTGTGTGTGTGTGTGTGTGTGTGTGTGTGTGTGCGCACGCACGCACGCGCCCGTACTTCTGTGCAGGACTCGAAGGCTGGTCCCTGATCCTCAGGGATGAGCGCCCAGAGACATCCAGGTTGTCATCCCTGGGATCTAGGAATGTTACCTAATAAGGCAAAATGGAGTTTGCAGATGGGATGAAGGCTTTGAGATAGGGACTGACATTGTTAATTGTATGCCTGGGTTTCATGGCCCATAGGACAGGACAGGAGCCCACCTTAAACATGATTTCTGGGTGTGTCTCTGACCAGCTTCCAGAGAAGATTAGCATTGGAATTAGTGGACTCCTAAAAGGAGAACACCCTCCATATGTGCACAGCATCCATGCACTGAGAGCCTGCCTAGGTCAAAAGGAGGAGCTCACCCCTTTATTACTGAATCACTGGAGGGCTGGGACATCACAGCTCATCTCATAGGCTCTGTTCTCAGACTGCATCTTACACCATCAGCTCCTCTGGTTCTCAGGTCCTCAGACTCAGGCCAAATTTGACCAACAGCTTTCCTGGGCCCCCCAACTTGCAGATCGTGGGGTTCTCAGTCTTTGAAATCACACCAGCCAAGTCTTCATAATCTCCAGCTGCTCTGGAGAACCCTGACTAATGCAAATGCAATGGATTACCAGGTGTGAGAAGGCAGATTTGAGGACAGAAGAAGACCATGAGGTGGGATCACAGAGCGAAGATTGGAGTCATGTAGCTACAGCCATGGAATGCTGGCGGCCTAGCAACTGGAGGAGCCAGGAAACAGACTGTCCCTGGAATCTCCAGAAGGAACCAGCCCATCTCTCACCTTAACTCCTGCTATTCCAAGCCCCTGGGGCTTCTCAGTCCCATGGAGCCCTTTCTTTGTGCAATATCCTTTCTCCCCACAATTCGACAAGTCAGTCTGTCTTCACGTGGACCCCTCTTTCTCATCCAACCTTCCTATTCGGGTTGGTTTCAGTTCATGTGTCCTCACCCTTGAGCCCAGTGCTGCCTCACAAGAAACACCCTTGTGCCCAGTCTCTGGTGGGACACGCTAATCAGCCCAGAGATGAGCATTTGGGACACCTGGTGCGGCAGGGGACACATTCCAGACTCAGAGGAAGTTGACAGACATAGGGCAATGGGCTCACCAGGAAATAGAAGGGGTCAGGCCCGGTACTGAGCTGGAAAGGCCAGATGATGCAAAGGAAGTAATTGGGGATAGCCCCTTCCCACTCCGCTGCCTTCTCTGAGGAATGCAGAGACTTGGGCCACCAGGAGGTTGTACCATCTTAGGCCCCCAGGGGCAGCAAGGGCCTGGATGAGGGGAAGGTACTTGCTTGGCTTTATGCTGCATGAGGATGTAGTTTGAAGCGCTGCTTCCCTGGGAGCCCCTGAAGTTCCCACACAGTTGTGCCCAATACATGATCTCTTAAAAGAGCTAAATACGGCCTAGGGCTCAGCTTCAGGCTCAAACCACTGCAAAGACAGAGGATGGAGCCATGCGGAGGAGTCATCCTCACTCAGGGAAATAAGAAGGAGTGGAGGGCAATATGCAGTCCCCAGCTCTGCCATTGACACCCAGGGAACGGAGTGCCTGAACCTTCTCAGCCAAGATGTCCACACCTTTGTCCACACCACAGAGAGGGGAAGTCCTGTGATTTCTCACCCAGGAGCCACCAGGACTCGCCCAATAGAAAAGGAAGGTATATCCTAGACAGCTCCATTTCTGTAATATGTCCAGGGTTCAGCATGACCTTACTTAAAGTATATTAAAGATCTTGGCTGTTTTAAAATCATTTACTGATTGATTTTATAGAGAGAGGAAGGAAGAGAGAGAAATGTTATTCTGCTTACTTAAGCACTCATTGTTGGATTTCTGTATGTTCACTGGCAGGGGATCAAAGAGGAGTAGGATGATGCTGTAACCCACTAAGCTACCAGGGCAAAAAGAGCTTAATTCTTCCTAAAGCTCTTATTTCCAGGGTTGCAGGGGAATCTAGGTCAGGTTGGAGTGGGATGTGGTGAGGCAGGGGAAGGAAGCAGATTTGCATGGAGGCCCCTTCCTTCGCTGAGGGAGGGGAGAGGATAAGAGAAGTATAGACGAGCCAGGCTCAGGCTTGGGATATCAGAATGCATCACCCTTGGGGTATCTCCACCAAGACCCGGCCCCTTCTCCTGCTCACCCTCCTCACTCAGAGCCCAGGTGAGGCATCCAGAGAAGGGACCGTGGGTTCACCTTGGCCTGATTCTTTGCCTCCTCCTCAGGCTCACTGGGGCCCCAGCACTGAACTCAGCAGTGTATGTTTTGGCTGTTTTCAGGGTCCTGAGCCCAGAAGCTCTGATTCAGCCTCCCTCAGTACCCAGAGCTCTGGACAGTCGGTCACCACCTCCTGTTCCAGATGCAGCGATAATTTCAGTGGTTATGATTATGTCTCCTGGTACCAACAATGACCAGACATGGTCCCTAAACTTCTGGTTTATAATGTAAAACAGTGGCCATTGAGGATCCCTGATCAGTTCACTGGCTCCAAATTTGGAAACATTCCTACGAGACGATGCCTGGGCTGCTGTTGGAGGATGGGGCTGATTATTACTGTTGTTCATCACACCAGCTGTGGCAGTATCCACAGGGGTGCAAGTTCATAGGGAGGTGAGGCCAACACCTGCCCTGGGCTCATAGTCTGCCTCCTTGCTCTGAAGATGCTTCCCCACCCTAAGCAGGGGCTCATGCAACATGGCCCCGAGGAGAATTCATTGTCTATCTGTTCCTCCCTCCTCTCCCAAAGCTGTGAGGGGCAGCTTGTTTTCTTCAGATAGTCTCCTCTCTCATACCCAATCCTGCAGGAAACTCTCTATGAATGCTTTGTTGTCTTTGCTTGTATTTTGTGCAGCCAGATGGCCACTCATTCCAACCCATTCATTATAACAGCCACAAGGAGGCCCCTAATGTGCTTGTTGGGTACATTCCCCGCAATGCTCTGGGAAATACTCACTTTACATCCCTTGGCCTCTCATACCCGTGTGTATCAACCTGGATTCAGTTCACAACAAATGAAGTGGGAATGATAATAAAGGAAAATGTTTTACGTTCTCCCCTTCCTTTCTTCCCTCCTTCCTCCTTGCCTTTCTTTCTTTTTGTTCTCTCAATACTTCCCAGAACCAAGGAAGGTTTGAGGTGGGGAATTGATTGAAAGTTTCTGTGTCCTCTCAGAATCAACACTCTGCTCAGGTACCTGAAAGATGCTCCTGGAAGCAGCCCTGCATGGGAACGTTCATCCCATTACCGAGGGACCTTTCCAAATGGCTGCTTGGTTCTTCCAGAAGCTGTGGGAGGGGTCCCATTCCTCAGGCATCCCCAAAGATTTCTGTGACTGTGCAACGCATTTCCAGCAATAATCCCAGTTAAAGTGAATTAAAGAATACGAGTTCACCTAACTATCAGGCCTAGACGCCTTGGACTATTGAACAAAGCTGGGCCAAGGTGCCTTAAGTCCTGGCGCGTGACCTCATTATCCAAAGGCTGTAAACCATCTCCCAGTTCCAGCCCTGCAGATAGCAGGTCTTAAAAATGACATGCATGGTCACCCTACCTGGAAGTTGAGTGTTTGCTATAATTTTCTCTGTTTAAGTCACTTGGTGATATTTTCCCAGGTACTGCTTTCTTTCCCTGTGAAGAATCAGTAACTTCATGCTTTAATTGTCCATGCTATACCAGTGACACAAGTGGACCCCTCCCCAGTTGGGTCACAGCACGCTGGGGAAGGATCCCTGCTATTGGAGACTCAGGAGAAGGTCCTGAGCACCAGCCCCCTGTCTGTGTAATTCTGGTCAGAGGCTAAGCCTGCCTTTAGTGTGTGTGTGTGTGTGTGTGTGTGTGCGTGTGTGTGTATTTGTGTGGCAATGTCCCTGTGCTGGACACCAGTATGAAGCAGAGATAAAATGACTCTGCTGACCCCCCACCACGTCATCTGAGATATGTTCTACCCCCTGACTGTAAAAGCAAGGCCGATAAGTTGCACATTATTTCAATGTGTATAGTACTGCAGGAGCCGCCATTGCCCTTCTAGTGTTTCTCCTCAAAGGTGGGACCATCACTTCCTTTTGAGAGGGCAGTCACTATTTCACAAGAGGGACTATTACAAGGAGAACCAGGAGCAACATGTTATCAGGGTCTCTCTGAGGAGACTTTTCTGGAACAACAAGCACACTCTGTTCCTTGGGTTTTTGGAGTCTCAAAAGGTTGCCATGGCCCCTGAATTTCTCAAGGAACACCATTGGATACCTGTTACACATTTATTGGGTGTGGAAGCCGGGTCATTTTTGATGGAAGAGATTAGAGGTGTTTTAGGCATCACTATGGCCAATGTACCAGAAACGTTCTCCAGTCAGCTGCAGTCAGGGACTCAGCACCACAGGGCAATGACCTTCCATGTGTCACAGAACCTTTGTGTCAGGTGTCTCTCTATATATAATGTACCATTTCTGAATATTTAACCTTTCTTCCTAATTAGGATTCTGAAAGGAAATTATTGTGTTCATTTGACCTGAAGGTATGACTTGGGAATAAATATTAGTGCATTTTAATGTGTTTGCTTGGCTCTATTGGCTATTAATCATTTTGGCAAGTGGTCCCTTTGCGTACTATGGCAGCCATCATGCTTAGCATTTCTGTGCCATGCATTATCATGTGGGTACATGGGTAGAGGATGGTGTTAAATGATATTGGGGACTCCTGCAGCACGGCCTCTTAGCCCTTATGGTCCTGACAGAACAAGGAACGAGGAACAAGGACAAGGTGGAACGTAGTGAAGGTCAGAGGTCTGCTTCCTGCAGGAAGGATGAGGATAACTAGAATGTGCTTGGGCCTCGCCAGGGTTTTCCCAGGAGATAAGGGTCCAGTCTACTTGAACCACTGGTCCAGCTGGTGGATTTCTGAACAGGTCAGGGATTACTACCATTTCACTGTTATCTCACACTAAAGACAGTATTGTGGAAACTGATTTAATGGAGCACATACATGTTTAGGCACCCACACTGAAACCATGATATCATAGAAAATTTTCACTGCCAACCACATTCCATTTACTCTGCTCTACTCCACCATAGATGTCTGTCCTCCCTTGGCCAGTGTGGCACCGCCCTATTCTTTTCAGAACGCCTGTGCTGTGGTAAGCACAAGGGCACTAACTTTGTGCCTTAGCTCTGTCGGAGTGTTTTGATCCATAGAACTTCCAGTCATTCCTGAGTATAGTTCCATATCACTCTGGCCAGGACCATCTGGTCCTGACTTGTCTGTTCTCCAAATCCAACTCTTTCCAGAAGAATACACTAGGCCAAGCATCTCTCTGTGCATAAGGCAGATTTTTCCTCCAGAAGTCACACAGCTCTGAGATGGGGATTCTCAGTGGACGATGTAAGGGGCATGGTGAAGAACACTGTGTGTCCCATGTGACATCCTGCCACATTCTTAGGACCAGATTGGGGGTAGGGCTCCTTGCTGTGTCAGACTTGTCACCTCTCAGGTTCTGAAACACAGGAACCCCACTTCCTGCTTTCCTCTCAGTGGCCATCAATCCCACTGAACTCTCTCCTTCATGGGTATTGTGACCTTTAACATTGTGGGAAGTCTCTCTGTCTTTCCTTGGTCCTTTTTTTTCATCCACTTCTCCTACTGCAATTGATTTTATTCAATATCCAATGTCTCCTCAAGCAAGGACAAGCACTATCTCAGGAGCACTAACCCTCAGCCAAGACTACATAGAAACAAGCTCAATTGTCCTAACGGGAGGGTCTGTTTCACCTCCTGTGGCATGTGTCATCCAATGTGGGGGAGGAAGAGGGATAGAAAGTAACTGATTTCAGATGCATGTAGGAGTATTCAAGGGGACTGGTACTGAGCTGGATGGGACTTAAAAGAGTAGGAGAAGGGGGCAGAGCCAGAGTCTGCCACCTCCCTCTCAGCTGCCTCATCTGGTGCTGGGGTTGAATAATCTGAGGCCGCCTGGGGGTGGCTCTGCCCTAATTTGGGGAGGGAACTTGCTCTAGTTTACCCCTGACCTGTATGAAGTCCTCATAGGTGTTTACCAGGAGATTCTCTCGAATGGGTGTCTGCAACAGAGGCCGATATCCTGTATCTGTTGCATCCCAGTATTTCTACTTCTGGAAGTGGCAAAAAAAAAAAGTCCCTGAGCCTCAGACACTGTGCAGTTTGGACAAGGGGTACATGAGAACTCATTTCAACTGAGGAGCATCAAGGAAAAGGCTGAGGAAGAATGAAAGAGTCCAGATTTGCCCTTGGTTCTTGGGTAACCAAGTGCTTGGATTGTTTTGATAGAAAACTCAGTCACTGACCTCACCTTCCTCCCAATATCGCAGGAGGAAAGTGCTCAATCCCACAGCTAAGAACCACGTTGATGCCCACAGGAGGAAGGACAGGGCCGTCCGAGGTAGGCTCCAGTCGCTAGGTCTCAGTGTGCCCTGAGTGAAAAGGAACATGTCACACTATTCCCATTCTCTCAGGGTAGCTTAACCGAGGGTGCTTCTGCTCTTTTCAGGGTCCTGGGCCATGTCTGCCCTCAGAGTCTGGCACAGCTTTAAAGTCATTCATCATCTGCTTGCTGGAAGCAGCAATGGCATATTTATGTCTCCTGGTACCATTCCTGCCTCTGGCTCAGCCCCTAAACTCCTGATTTATGAGGTCAGTGTTGCTGAGGGATGGAGGACAGAGTTAGGTTCACTTGTTTTTGGGGGGTACCTCATGTTGACACCAAATCAAAGGAAGCTGAGCAGTAAAGGTTTGGAGCTGGAACTCTGTTTTATGGAGCATGTCATCTCCCTTAGAGCAATGCACTCCTAATCTGGAGGCAGTTCTGCACAATGCCTTTCTCCCCATTACCAAGGCTCTTTCCAAAATGGCTCCTATTTTCCACAAGGGAAGAGATTCCATGCGGGTATGTCCTCCTTTTTTCAAGGACTCTCAAGGTGCTGTGATACATCCATGAGCCAATCCCATTTCTACCTGGCACATGGTGTGGAGGGGCGCACTGTGGCAGGAGGGAGCTCTGGGAGGAAAGTGGCTTCCTCCTCCCTCCTATCAGGGTCAGAGATGCAGGTGAATGGGATTCCTGCTGGTAAATCACTGACTCAAGCTGACCAGTGGCCATTTAAATATGGTCGTAACAGTGATCCTGGTAGATATAATCCTCCCTGTGTAACCGAGGTTGCTGTCTTATTCAGAAATGAAGATGGAGAACCTCCATTTAAGAGGGACTTACTCATTCATTGTAAACCACATCCCAGTAATTTGATTGTCACTAAAATGAAACAAATCTGTATCCTGTTTCCTACATTAGATGCAATGACATATCCTATACTGTTTCCACATGGTGAAAAAGGCTGGGGAACGGATAGTGCATTAAGATTCAGAGACAACAGTGTAATCGACAATAATACTAGACGACCTGTAAGCACACGAATCACACAGAGGCAGTATTATGGATTTTTCATCTCTGCACAGAACATGTTCAATCCTATTTTAAGTGCAGGAAAATTAACTCAGTTTATTGTGGATTCATATTAAAATGGAAGCCAATCAAGTAAATTTCATTAATGCAAACCAATTTAAGATGAATATTGAGAAATATCATGGTTTGATAGATTATCTCACAGCTAGATCTGAAAATTACAATGTGCTGATTGGTAAAATGATAATACTTCCATCATCTTTTGAGGGTAGTCTCAGAAATATGCAGCAACGATATCAGGATTCTATGACAATTGTAACAAAGTTTGGGAAGTCCGATTTATTCATAACCATGATGTGCAACCCCAAATGGGCAGATATTACCAACAATTTACAATGCTGGCAAAAAGTAGACAACAGACCTGACCTGGTAGCCAATGTTTTTTTATATTAAGCTGAATGCTCTTTTAAATGATAGATGTAAGTTCCATTTATTTGGCAACGCTAAAATTCATGTCATTGAATTTCAGAAATGTGGATTGCCTCACACTCACATCATTATTGATATTAGAAAGTGAATCCATATTACAAACGAAATATGACATTGACCATATAGTTAAGGCAGAAATTACAGATGAAGATCACTGTCCTTGACTTTTTCAAATTGTAAAATCAAACATGTTGCATGGACCATGTGGAATACAAAATCCAAATAGTCCATGTATGGAAAATGGAAAATGTTCAAAGGGATATCTCAAAGAATTTCAAAATGCGACCATTGACCAAAAATATTGATGGATATCCCAAATACAAATGAAGATATGGTAACACCATGTCTGTTGGAAATAAAGTTGGCGATAACACTTGTATTGTCCCTTATAACCCGTATTTGTGCCTTAAATATAACTGTCATATAAACGTTGAAGTCTGTGCATCGATTTAAAAGTGTTAAATATTTATTTACTTTTTAAAATATATTTTTATTGATTTTATACAGAGAAGAAGGGAGAGGGATAGAGACTTAGGAACATTGATGAGAAACATTGATCAGCTGCCTCCTGCACACCTTCTACTGGGGATGTGCCCACAACCAAGGTACACCATGCCCTTGACCGGAATCGAACCTGGAACTTTTCAGTCCACAGGCTGACGCTCTATCCACTGAGCCAAACCGGTTAGGGCCAAACATTTATTTAAATGTGTGTATAAATGGCAGGATTGTGCACATATTCCAATTTCTGAAAAAAAAATATTATCAAGCATGACCAAGTACAGGACTTCATTGACTCCAGGTATGTGAGTGCTCCTGAGGCCTTTGGAGACTTTTTGCAATGCAAATGCATGACCAATCTCATGCAATCACAAGATTAGCTATTCATTTGCCAAATGAACAAAATTTGTATTTTCATACCGATGATTTTGCTGAAGTTATAGATAGGGCTAAAAGGCATAACTCGACTTTGATGGCTTAGTTTTTATTGAATAGAGAAGATTCTGATGCACAAAATTATTATTATTGGGAGATTACACAACATTATGTGTTTAATCATTCTTTGTGGATAAAACGCCAAAAGGACGGGAATAAAGTATTAGGTAGAAAGTTCACTGTGAGCTATAGAGAACCAGAACGATATTACCTTAGACTTTTGCTTCTGCATGTAAAAGGTGTGATAAGTTTTGCTGATATGAGAACTGTAAGAGGTATAATATATGATACATTTTGTGAAGTTGGTAAACATAGAGGATTATTAATCGACTACACTATCTGGAAAGATACAATTGACAATGCGATCTTCCTTAATCTTCCCAAACAACTACAGCAACTTTTTGCATATATCTCTGTGTTTGGATGTCCTTCTGATGCAGACAAATTATGGGATGAGAATACATCTCATATTATTGAATTTTTTTATATTATTGAAGATTTTTGTTGGAAATTACAATGAAGAGAAGGCGCCTTTGTGAACTGTGAAATGAAATGCATGCCCTTAACAAAATTCAAGAGGTATGGAATGAAATGTTCACATTTCAAACTTCCAGGCTATCCTTTATTAAGGAATACAAATACATGTGATGAATCGTATGGGCAACAAGTTCTCTGAATGATGAACAGTTGGAAGCATTTCAGACTATAACTTCAGCCATTGAAGATCAAACAGTACACCCCAGAGGCTTTCTCTTGGATGGTCCAGGTGGTAGTGGAAAAACATATCTGTATAAAGTTTTAATACATTATATTAGAGGTCATGGTGGTCCTGTTTTACCCACAGCGTCTACAGGAATTGCTGCAAAATTACCTATTGGTGGAAGAACCTTTCATTCCCAATATAAATTAGCAATTCCATTAAATGAAGCTTCAATTTCTAGACTTGATGTAAAGAGTGAAGTTGCTAAAAAACATTAAAAAGGCCCAACTTTTTACTATTGATGAATGCTCCATGGCACCCAGTCATGCTATACATACTATAGATGGATTACTAAGAGAAAGTATGAATTTGAATGTTGCATTTGGTGGGAAAGTTCTCCTTCTCGAAGGATATTTTTGACAATGTCTCAGTGTTGTGCTGCATGCTATGTGATCAGGCATAGTACAAACAGGTTTAAAGTACTGTAGTGTTTGGGGATGTTTAAGAAAGTTGTCTCTTAAAACAAATATGAGATCAGAGGATTCTGATTATAGTGAGTGTTTAGTAAAAGTTGGAGATGAAAAACTGGATAGCAGTTTTCATTTAGGAATGAATATTATTGAACTCCCCTGTGAAATTATTTGTTAAGGATCTATTATTGAAGCTACCTTTGGAAATACTATATCTATCGATAACATTGAAATATATATCTAAATATGCGATTCTTTGTCCAAAAAATGAGCATGTTCATAAATTAAATGAAGAAATTTTGGATATACTCGATGGAGATTTTCACACATATTTGAGTGATGATTCCATTGATTCAACAGATGATGCTGAAAAGGAATTTTTCCCAACGAATTTCCTAATTGTATTACTCCTTCAGGAATGCCATGTCATAAATTAAAATATAAAGTGGGTGCAAACATAATGCTACAGAGAAATCTTAATAGTAAATGGGGTCTTTGAATGGCACTAGATTTATTGGCAAAAAATTGTGACCAAACATTATCCAAGCTGAAGTATTAATAGGACCTGCAGAAGGAGAGGTTCTTCTGATTCCAAGAATTGATTTGTCCCCATCTGGCAATGGCCTCCCATTTAAATTAATTTGAAGACAGTTTCCCATGATGCCAGCGTTTGTGATGACTATTAATAAATCACAGGGAAAAACTCTAGATAGAGTAAGAATATCCCTAACTGAATCCATTTTCTCACATGTTGCCTTGTCTCAAGTTTGAAGAGGGTAGGATGTTAAAGTCAAAGTTGTAAAAACTTTATCTCAAGGGAAATTAGTCAAGCACTCTGAAAGTGTTTTCACTATTAATGTGGTATACAGGGAGATGTTATGATGAGTTTAATCAATTTATTAGTCATTGTTTGTATCAGTGTTGTTTTTACATCATGTTTTTGTTGTTTTTATATCATGTCTTTGTTGTTATTATATCGTGTTGTGTTGTTTATTTATTAAGTTTATATATTATATTAATATACATCTCACTAATTTTTTCATCTCTGACGTGTCTACTATAGAGAAAGGCAAATAGCAATATTAAAATATTTCCTCTTATTAATTCCCTCTTAATGTGCACGGATTTCATGCCCCGGGCCACTAGTGTGTGTGTGTGTGTGTGTGTGTGTGTGTGTGTGTGTGAAGCAAACAAACAAATTACATTTCTAGAGCACTTTAACAGAGCACTTAATAACAGGACAGTCACAGTAGGGGACTTTTAACACTCCTCTGACTTGACTGGGTAGGTCTTCCATATGAAAAATAAACAAGGAAACAGAAACTCTAAAGGACACACTGGATCAGATGGATTTAATTGACATTTTAGAACATTTCATCCCAACGCAGAAGAATATACATTTTTCTCAAGTGCACCTGGATCATTCCCAAAAATAGACCATGTTAGGTCACATAAGAAGTCCCTACAAGTTCAAGACGATTGAAATCATATCAAGCATCTTCTTAGATCACAGTGGAATGAAATGAGAAATCAACTACAGTAAAAACACCTAGAAACATTTAAGCACCTGGACTCTAAATAGCATGCTATTAAACAATGAATTGGTTACCAATAAGATCAAGGAAAAATCAAAAACTTGCTGGAAAGAAATGAAAATGAACAAACAACAATGCAATATTTCTGGGAAAGAGCAAAAGCAGTCCTGAGAGGGAAGTTCATAGCAATACAGGCATATCGAAAAAAAAAAAAAAAAAAATCCAAAAAGCAAAAATAAAACAAACAAAAAACACAAAAAAGAAAACAAGAAATATCACCAAATAAACTATTTACCCACTGCAACTTAAGAATCAGAAAAAGAACAACAAGAAAAGCCCAGAGTAAGTAAAAGGAAGGAAATAATAAAGATTAGAGCAGAAATAAATAACATAGAGATTGAAAAACAATCATAGTAGGAGACTTTAATACCCGACTATCACCATTGGACAAATCCTCTAAACAAAAAATCAGCAAAGAAACAGCAATCCTAAATGACTCGCTAGACCAGATGGAATTAATTGACATCTTCAGAACATTTCACCCCAAAGCCACAGAATATACATTCTTCTCAAGTGCACATGGGTCATTTTCAAAGATAGACCATATGCTGGGTCACAGGCAAAGTCTCTTCAAATTCAAGAAGATAGAAATTATATCAAGCATCTTCTCAGATCACAGTGGCATAAAACTGGAAATCAACTACAGTAAATACAATCCAAAGAAATCAAACACATGGAGACTAAACAGCATGCTATTAAACAAGGACTGGGTCACCAGAGAGATCAAGGAAGAAATAAAAAACATCATGGCAACAAATGACAATGAAAACACAACAATCCAAAAAATCTATGGGACACAGCGAAAGCAGTCTTGAGAGGGAAGTTCATAGCTCTACAAGCCTATTGCAAAAAACAAGAAACAATGGTAATAAATTACCTAACCCTACAACTCAAAGAGCTAGAAAAAGAGCAGCAAGAAAAGCCCAGTGTAACCAGAAGGAAGGAAATAACAAAGATCAGAGCGGAGATAAATGACATAGAGACCAAAGAAACAATACAAAAGATCAACAAAACCAAGAGCTGGTTCTTTGAAAAGATAAACAAGATTGATGGACCTCTAGCCAGGCTCACCAAGAAGCAAAGAGAGAGGACCCAAATAAACAAAATCAGAAATGAAAGAGGTGAAATAACAACAGACCCTGCTGAGATACAAAGGATTGTTACAAAATACTACGAACAGCTCTATTCCAACAAACTGGACAACCTGGAGGAAATGGACATATTCCTAGAAAAATACAACCTTCCAAAAATCAATCAAGAAGAATCTCAACAGCTCAATAGGCCAATAACTATGGACGAAATTGAAGAAGTCATCAAAAAGCTTCCGGCAAACAAAAGCCCGGGGCCTGACGGCTTCACAGGAGAGTTCTACCAAACATTCAAGGAAGAACTAAAACCTATCCTCCTCAGACTATTCCAAAAAATTCAAGAGGAAGGAACACTTCCAAGCTCCTTCTATGAAGCCAGCATCACCCTAATACCAAAACCAGATAAAGACAACACAATGAAAGAGAATTACAGACCAATATCCCTCATGAACATAGATGCCAAAATCCTCAACAAAATTCTAGCAAATCGGCTCCAGCAGTACATCAGAAAGATCATACACCATGACCAAGTAGGATTTATCCCGGGAATGCAAGGATGGTACAATATCCGCAAATCAATAAACGTGATACATCACATAAACAAATTGGGAGATAAAAATCACATAGTCATATCAATTGATGCAGAAAAAGCATTTGACAAAATCCAACACCCTTTCTTGATAAAAACTCTCAACAAGGTGGGAATAGAAGGCTCATACCTCAACATAATAAAAGCTATATATGATAAACCCACAGCAAACATCATACTCAATGGACAAAAGCTAAAAACATTTCCCCTAAGAACAGGAACAAGACAGGGATGCCCACTCTCACCACTCCTGTTTGACATAGTACTGGAAGTATTAGCTAATGCAATTAGACAAGAAGAAGAAATAAAAGCCATCCAAATTGGAAAAGAACAAGTAAAGCTGTCTTTATTTGCAGACGACATGATATTGTACATAAAAAATCCGAAAGACTCCGTCAAAAAACTAATAGACTTAATAAATGAATTCGGCAATGTAGCAGGATACAAAATTAACGCCAAGAAATCTATGGCCTTTCTATACACCAATAGTGAACTTACAGACAGAGAGACTAAAAAGGCAATCCCATTTACCATCGCACCAAAAAAAATTAAGATACCTAGGAATAAACTTAACTAAGGAGGTAAAAGACCTATACACGGAAAACTACAGGACACTGAAAAAAAAGAGATAGAGGAAGACGTAAACAGATGGAAGAACATACCATGTTCATGGATTGGTAGAATCAACATCATTAAAATGTCCATACTACCCAAAGCAATCTATAGATTCAATGCACTCCCCATTAAAATACCAACGACATATTTCACAGACCTTGAAAGAACTCTCCAAAAATTCATCTGGAATAAAAAAAGACCCCGAATAGCCACAGCAATCCTGAGAAAGAAGAATAAAGTAGGAGGGATCTCAATACCAGATTTCAAGCTGTATTACAAAGCCACTATTCTCAAAACAGCCTGGTACTGGCACAAGAACAGACATATAGATCAATGGAACAGAATAGAGAATCCAGATATTGATCCAAACCACTACGCTCAATTAATATTTGACAAAGGAGGCATGAACATACAATGGAATAAAGACAGTATCTTCAATAAATGGTGTTGGGAAAATTGGACAGACACATGCAAAAAAATGAAGCTAGATTACCAACTTACACCATACACAAAAATAAACTCAAAATGGATACAGGACTTAAACATAAGACGGGAAACCATAAAAATACTAGAGGAATCCACAGGCAGCAAAATCTCAGACATATGTCAAAAGAGCTTCTTCACCGATACTGCCCCTAGGGCAATGGAAGCTAAAGAGAAAATAAACAAATGGGACTACATCAAAACAAAAAGCTTTTTTACAGCAAAAGAAACTATCAACAAAACAACAAGAAAGCCCACTGCATGGGAGAACATATTTGCAAATGGCATCACTGATAAAGGTTTAATCTCCAACATCTACAGGCAGCTTATACAACTTAATAAAAGGAAGATAAATGATCCAATAAAAAAATGGGCAACGGACCTAAATAGAATCTTTTCCAAAGAAGACAGAAGGAAGGCCAAGAGAAACATGAAAACATGCTCAAGGTCACTAATTATCCAAGAGATGCAAATCAAAACAACAATGCGCTATCATCTCACTCCTGTCAGAATGGCTATCATCAACAAATCAACAAACGACAAGTGTTGGCGAGGATGCGGAGAAAAAGGAACCCTCGTGCACTGCTGGTGGGAATGCAGACTGGTGCAGCCACTGTGGAGAACAGTATGGAGTTTCCTCAAAAAACTGAAAATGGAACTCCCATTTGACCCAGTAATCCCACTCCTAGGAATATATCCTAAGAAACTGGGAACACCAATAAGAAAGGAAATATGCACCCCTATGTTCATAGCAGCACAATTTACAATAGCTAAGATCTGGAAACAGCCTAGATGCC
>JAJQQW010000025.1:6087134-6126869 GCA_025583905.1 Ia io | reverse complement strand
GGCACATACCAACAGTGTGGTGCTGACAGGGCCCCTGATTCTAAGTGTGCACACGAGACCACACGGAACACTGGGGACACTGACCCTGGGCAAGTCTGGTTCCCACCAACCAAAGGCAGCCACACGTCCTAGTGTCAGAGCACTTCAGTGAAACTCGGGTGGAGCGAAGTCCCCACAGCGCACGGCCGAGGTCCACACACAAACGGAAGCTTGAGCTTTCTGGTGATAGCCAGAATGGGGGAAACGAAATAACTCACAGAGGAAAGAAAATGGAGTCGCCAAGAAAGGAAAATTAGTGAAACTGAAGCTTGCAACATGACCGAAAAGGGAGTTCAGAGCAATGGTCGTGGAATTTATACATCGGATGGGATGAGAAAATCAACAACTTATGCAAGAATCAGGAAGAAATGAAAAGTGATATAGCTACAATCAAAAAACACCATGGAAAGTTTCAACAGTAGACTACAAGAAGCAGAGGACCGAATTAGTGAGTTAGAAGATCAGGTACAGAAACAAGCTCAATCTGAACAGCAATTGGAGAAAAAAATTAAAAAAGCAGGAGGAAAGCCTAAGGGAGCTTCGGGACAACATGAAGCGAAGTAAAGTAACATGCGTATAATAGGGCTGCCAGAAGGACAAGAAGAGCAGCAGCAGGGATTAGAAAATCTATTTGAAGAAATAATGACAGAAAAAACTTCCCGGATATGGGAAAGATAAAAGTTACGCAAGTACAGAGAGTCCCAAGCAGGATCAACCCCAAAAGACCCACACCAAGACATGTCATAATCTCAATGGCAAATATAAATGATAAAGAGAGAATCTTAAAGGCAGCAAGAGAGAGACAGAGAGTTACCTACAAAAGGAACACCCATCAGATTGTCAAATGATTACTCAACAGAAAACACAACAAGCTAGAAGTGAATGGAAGGAGGTATATACAAAGTGTTGCAAAGCAAAGGACTGAATCCCAAGAATACTATATCCAGCAAGACTATCAATCAAAATTGAAGGGGAAATCAGGAGCTTCGCAGACAAAAAAAAAGACTCAGGGAGTTTATCACCACCAAACCAGCAATGCAAGAATTGCTAAAGGGAATACTGTAAAAAGAAGAAAATAAACAGGTAAGAAGGAATACAGACACAAAAATAGATATGACTACAAACAAAATACCTTTCAGTAATAACTTTAAATGTAAACGGACTAAATGCTCCAATTCAAAAGACATCGAGTGGCTGAATGGATAAAAAAGCATGACCCATATATATATGCTGTCTACAAGAGACCCACCTCAGAACAAGAGAGACTCACACAGATTGAAAGTGAAGGGATGGAAAAAATATCTTCCAGGCAAATGGAAATGAAAAAAAAAAGCTGGGGTAGCAATACTTATATCTGACAAATTAGACCTCAAAGTAAATGCCATAACAAGAGATAAGGAAGGCCACTTCATAATACTAAAGGGAGAAATCCAACAACAAGAAGAAATAATTCTGGTAAACATATACGCTCCCAATATAGGAGCACCCAAATACAAAAAAAAAAAACTCCTGGAGGATATCAAGGGAGAGATTAATAGCAATACAATCATAGTAGGAGACTTTAATACCCCACTATCACCATTGGACAAATCCTCTAAACAAAAAAATCAGCAAAGAAAACAGCAATCCTAAATGACTCACTAGACCAGATGGAATTAATTAATTGACATCTTCAGAACATTTCACCCCAAAGCCACAGAATATACATTCTTCTCAAGTGCACATGGGTCATTTTCAAAGATAGACCATATGCTGGGTCACAGGCAAAGTCTCTTCAAATTCAAGAAGATAGAAATTATATCAAGCATCTTCTCAGATCACAGTGGCATAAAACTGGAAATCAACTACAATAAATACAATCCAAAGAAATCAAAACACATGGAGACTAAACAGCATGCTATTAAACAAGGACTGGGTCACCAGAGAGATCAAGGAAGAAATAAAAAACATCATGGCAACAAATGACAATGAAAACACAACAATCCAAAATCTATGGGACACAGCGAAAGCAGTCTTGAGAGGGAAGTTCATAGCTCTACAAGCCTATTGCAAAAAAACAAGAAACAATGGTAAATAAATTACCTAACCCTACAACTCAAAGAGCTAGAAAAAAGAGCAGCAAGAAAAGCCCAGTTGTAACCAGAAGGAAGGAAATAACAAAGATCAGAGCGGAGATAAATGACATAGAGACCAAAGAAACAATACAAAAGATCAACAAAACCAAGAGCTGGTTCTTTGAAAAGATAAACAAGATTGATGGACCTCTAGCCAGGCTCACCAAGAAGCAAAGAGAGAGGACCCAAATAAACAAAATCAGAAATGAAAGAGGTGAAATAACAACAGACCCCGCTGAGATACAAAGGATTGTTACAAAATACTACGAACAGCTCTATTCCAACAAACTGGACAACCTGGAGGAAATGGACATATTCCTAGAAAAATACAACCTTCCAAAAATCAATCAAGAAGAATCTCAACAGCTCAATAGGCCAATAACTATGGACGAAATTGAAGAAGTCATCAAAAAGCTTCCGGCAAACAAAAGCCCGGGGCCTGACGGCTTCACAGGAGAGTTCTACCAAACATTCAAGGAAGAACTAAAACCTATCCTCCTCAGACTATTCCAAAAAATTCAAGAGGAAGGAACACTTCCAAGCTCCTTCTATGAAGCCAGCATCACCCTAATACCAAAACCAGATAAAGACAACACAATGAAAGAGAATTACAGACCAATATCCCTCATGAACATAGATGCCAAAATCCTCAACAAAATTCTAGCAAATCGGCTCCAGCAGTACATCAGAAAGATCATACACCATGACCAAGTAGGATTTATCCCAGGAATGCAAGGATGGTACAATATCCGCAAATCAATAAACGTGATACATCACATAAACAAAATTGAGAGATAAAAATCACATAGTCATATCAATTGATGCAGAAAAAGCATTTGACAAAATCCAACACCCTTTCTTGATAAAAAACTCTCAACAAGGTGGGAATAGAAGGCTCATACCTCAACATAATAAAAGCTATATATGATAAACCCACAGCAAACATCATACTCAATGGGACAAAAGCTAAAAACATTTCCCCTAAGAACAGGAACAAGACAGGGATGCCCACTCTCACCACTCCTGTTTGACATAGTACTGGAAGTATTAGCTAATGCAATTAGACAAGAAGAAGAAATAAAAGGCATCCAAAATTGGAAAAGAACAAGTAAAGCTGTCTTTATTTGCAGACGACATGATATTGTACATAAAAAAAATCCGAAAGACTCCGTCAAAAAACTAATAGACTTAATAAATGAATTCGGCAATGTAGCAGGGATACAAAATTAACGCCAAGAAATCTATGGCCTTTCTATACACCAATAGTGAACTTACAGACAGAGAGACTAAAAAAGGCAATCCCATTTACCATCGCACCAAAAAAAATTAAGATACCTAGGAATAAACTTAACTAAGGAGGTAAAAGACCTATACACGGAAAACTACAGGACACTGAAAAAAGAGATAGAGGAAGACGTAAACAGATGGAAGAACATACCATGTTCATGGATTGGTAGAATCAACATCATTAAAATGTCCATACTACCCAAAGCAATCTATAGATTCAATGCACTCCCCATTAAAATACCAACGGCATATTTCACAGACCTTGAAAGAACTCTCCAAAAAATTCATCTGGAATAAAAAAAGACCCCGAATAGCCACAGCAATCCTGAGAAAAAGAAGAATAAAGTAGGAGGGATCTCAATACCAGATTTCAAGCTGTATTACAAAGCCACTATTCTCAAAACAGCCTGGTACTGGCACAAGAACAGACATATAGATCAATGGAACAGAATAGAGAATCCAGATATTGATCCAAACCACTATGCTCAATTAATATTTGACAAAGGAGGCATGAACATACAATGGAATAAAGACAGTCTCTTCAATAAATGGTGTTGGGAAAATTGGACAGACACATGCAAAAAAATGAAGCTAGATCACCAACTTACACCATACACAAAAATAAACTCAAAATGGATACAGGACTTAAACATAAGACGGGAAACCATAAAAATACTAGAGGAATCCACAGGCAGCAAAATCTCAGACATATGTCAAAAGAACTTCTTCACCGATACTGCCCCTAGGGCAATGGAAGCTAAAGAGAAAAAATAAACAAATGGGACTACATCAAAATAAAAAGCTTTTTTTACAGCAAAAGAAACTATCAACAAAACAACAAGAAAGCCCACTGCATGGGAGAACATATTTGCAAATGGCATCACTGATAAAGGTTTAATCTCCAACATCTACAGGCAGCTTATACAACTTAATAAAAGGAAGATAAATGATCCAATAAAAAAATGGGCAACGGACCTAAATAGAATCTTTTCCAAAGAAGACAGAAGGAAGGCCAAGAGACACATGAAAACATGCTCAAGGTCACTAATTATCCGAGAGATGCAAATACCTGTCAGAATGGCTATCATCAACAAATCATCACAAACGACAAGTGTTGGCGAGGATGCGGAGAAAAAGGAACCCTCGTGCACTGCTGGTGGGAATGCAGACTGGTGCAGCCACTGTGGAGAACAGTATGGAGTTTCCTCAAAAAACTGAAAATGGAACTCCCATTTGACCCAGTAATCCCACTCCTAGGAATATATCCTAAGAAACTGGGAACACCAATAAGAAAGGAAATATGCACCCCTATGTTCATAGCAGCACAATTTACAATAGCTAAGATCTGGAAACAGCCTAGGTGCCCATCAGCAGATGACTGGATCAGAAAAACTATGGTACATCTACACAATGGAATATTATGCTGCCATAAAAAAGAAGGAATTCTTACCATTTGCAGCAACCTGGATGGAATTGGAGAACATTATGTTAAGTGAAATAAGCCAGTCAATGAAAGAAAAATACCACATGATCTCACTCATTTATGGATAATAAAGAACATTATAAACTTGAACAAAAAGATAGATACAGAGGCAGTAAAGCATCAAACAGTCTGTCAAATTACAGCAGGAAGGTTAGGGAGAGGTGGGGAAGATAAAGAGATCAATCAAAGGACTTGTATGCATGCGTATAAGCATAACCAATGGACGCAAAACCATGGGGGGTGAGGGCATTCACGCATATGGGGAATCTAATGAACCAAATAAACTGATGTCCAAGAAGAGGTCGGACACACAGAAGCATGGAACAGACCTTGCCACAGCACAGGGAAGGCGGGGGAGGGTGTGTGTGGAGGGAAGAGCTGAACCAAGGAACGTGTATGCATATATGCATGACCCTTGGGCACAGACAATAGCGGGGTTGAAATCGGAGGGGTAGAGGCGGGGGCGGGGTGGACCAGAAGAGGTCACTGAGGGGAAAGGGAGACATATATACTCCACCCAACAATAAAGGCTTTACAAAAAATTGAGGACGCTTCTGCAAACCATTCGACATTTTGAAACGAAACGACCACAGGGGTTGTAGGTGTGCTGAGGATGTTTTTGAATCTTTCCAGGTCTCTGAGAAAACCAGGACAAAGCAAAACTTAAAAAAACAAAATGCGACTGTGCATTGGGGCCCAGGAGCATGCGCTGTGGGTGGCAAGCTAAGCCCACTCACCCCCGGAAACAGGGCACAGGAGCGCAGCAGCAACGTGAGCTCTTAGCCCGCGTGGGCTCCCCACCCAGCATTCCCTCCCCCAGCCAGCACACCCCGGCATTCTGCCCCTCCCTGCCAGCCCCTCACCCAGGACAAAGCCTGGGGCCTTCACCCCCTCTCCTTCCCTGCCTCCGGAAGGCACACCGAGGGGGAAGCAAAGGGCGTTTTCTGGAAACAAGCCTCCGCACACGCGTCCGCCATGCTCCTCCAGGTTGTCATGGGAACTTCCTGGGCCTTCAGACAGGAAACAGCCTGACAGCAATCAGAGTGTCAGTTACCCACATGTCCCCAGCCCCAGGGACAGCACAGCTGGGCGCGTCTCCTCCTCCTCGGGATGACTTTGTATATTGCCCCCACATTCTGAGGCCCTCACCTTTCTGTCCTCATGCAGCGGGAGGCCAAGGCTCAAAGTCCTGCTCAGAGAGGCGCCCCTCTAGTGGCTGAGCACAGCCTGGCTCCGGAAGTAGGGGGGCTGAGAGGCCAGGATGTTATCGCGAGAGGAGCTGCACAGGCCGAGGGGAGGGAGGGAGGGACCCCTGCAAACTGCTGGCGGGAAAGAGGACCTCCGGGACAAGGTTGCAAGACCTGGAGACCAGCATTTGCTGTCCGCCTCTCTCAGGGCATCTGTCTGCTACCTGCCTGTGTGCATATCATCTCTGGTCACCCATCCATGCTCTGCCCTGCATGCATCGTCTCTTTACCCAGGATCTGCCCTGGCTGCCAGCCACCACGCGGCACCCACCTGCCATCCTCTGTCATTCCTCATCTACCTCTCACTCCTCAGTTGTTTAAGGTTAGTAATCCTGAGCCACTTTGTGCTGCTGTGAGTTTCTCTTTTCGCCCAGGGGTCCCAGTCCTCCTGTAACCGGACAAACAATGGGTGCGTGCTGCCTGTCACTACTCGAGCGATGAAGCAGAGACAGGGTTGAATCATATATGAGCGTTTATGCCGGCATTATGGGAGAGCAGCGGGTTAACCACAGAAATCTGCTTCTGCACCCAGCATAAGCCAGCTGCTTCTATAGTAAAAGTACAAAGGAAAAGTAGGCAAAAGGACAGTTCACACATATGCAAAAGAACTAGGAGTCTTCAAAGGGCTTAGAGATAGGCAAGGGTTGGGGGTTACACGGGGAAATAGCCAAAAGGAGTGCCACATGGGCAGTTAACAGGTAAGCAGGCTGGAGGTCTGCAAAGGCCTGCAGGGATGCAAAAAGGGCTAGGGACCTTCAAAGGGCTGGCAACTGTGGTTTCTGCAGCAAAGTTGTTCATCTTTCCATGAGAATAGGCAGCTGAAATGAGGAGGAAGGGCTGCTTCTCCAGATCAGCTGCAGCCAGGGTAGAAGGCGCCTTCTGTAATCAGAATAAAACAATCATGGTTAACCGAGCATAATTCCCATTTCTTTCAATACTAGCTGGTTCGCAAAATTTCTATTGCTGCACCTTTTCACTTCGTTTTATACGGCCGGTTCTCCTCTCCCAGTGGTGTGTACTCTCTGAGTCATAACAGTGCTCTGTGTGCAGGCTTAGCGGACCTGTGTCTGAAGAAAGAGTTGCAGTCACGCCCCTGGGTGGGGCAATGAGGGCATGAGCCTCACCTGCCTCACTTTGTGGGTAAGGCAGACGCTGCTTCCTGGAACGTGCCAGGCGTATTGCCTCCACAAGGCCTTTGTCCATACAGAGTCTGCTACCCTGATGGCCAGGATGCAACTGCCTGCTTCATTGAATCTGCTGCCTGGGTGGGGGCAGGTGTTGTGTGGGACATGGACAAGGGAAGGGCTCTCCCATGCTTGAATACTCTTGTTGGGGTTACAGTCACAGTGTCTGTGTGCTGCTCTGAGCTCATCCCCTGTAATCCTCCTCATGTCCTTCATCCCTGAGCACTGCACATTTCCCTTTTTCCAGACACTGAAGCTTAGAGATGGGCATTTACTAGCCCAAGGTTACACAGCATTTGAACTGTGGTGTGAGAACTGAGCTAAGTCCTAAGGGCAGAGTCTGTGGTTGCTGTATCCCCAGATGTCCCACCACACAGAGGAACAGCACTCATGGTTAAGATGAGCGTGTGCCTTTCAGCATTGTATCCCCTATCAGCCACCGCATCCTGGCAGAAACCCTGTCTGGCACAGAGGACATCCACTTCCCTATTTTCTGCCGAGCTTTGAGCACAAGCAGAGGGCCCACAGAATGAAAATCACAGCCACCTGCATGTGGTGGTGAGAGGACGCCACTGGGCCCAGGCCTTTTAAGACATGCCAGCGTATGGTGTCTTCCCAGTCCCAGCAGGGCTGTTGCTCTGAAGCTCTAGGCAGGGCAGTGCTTCTTGTTGGGCAGTGTCAGTTCCTGTTGCTAAATACTTTGACCCTCAGTCTGGGGCACAGCAAGGCCTGGCAGGGTGAGTAGGAAAGATGACCCGCATGTCTGCAGGAGGGATGAGCAAGGAGCAGAGGGACAGGAGATGGGTAGGGGAAAGCTGGGGGCCTCTGGGGTGTTGCAGAAGCAGTGAGCAGATCTCCCTCTGATAAGGGCAACAGCACCACTCTGAAAACTAAAACTGGGTCTCAGGACTATAAGACCCACTCAGGCCTTCAGCTGGGTCAGCAGCCTCTGTCAAGCCCCCTGCCTGCTCTAAACCTGTTCTGTGGCCTGCAGCATCTCCATCTCTTTTTTCCCATACACATTGGTGCACTGGGATTTTTAGTCACTTTTTGAAGCTTGGAGAATTTTTTCAATGTTGGTATTATTATACCTAGGCAGAATAATGTATCTTTCTGTTTTATTGTTGCTAATCCACACTAGAGGACCTTTTTTTCCATTTTTTGTTGTTTTTCAACAGAGAGTTGAAAGCAGGGAAGGGGAGGGTGGGAGGAGAGAGAGATGAGAGATAGAGAGAGAGAGAGAGAGAGAGAGAGAGAGAGAGAGAGAGAGAGAGAGAGAGAGAGAGAGATATCACTTGGTTAATTACAACCCAGGACATGCCCTTGACCTGGAATCAAACCCGGGATCCTGCAGTGCCCAGCCCAGTGCTAAAACCACTTAGGCACACCAGCCAGGGGGTTATTTTAACATTTCTTAATCAGACAGAGCATTTGACAGTGTGAAGCATAGAATAATATGAAGGCCAGAATTTCAAACCATTTCCAGAAAATGTGCCTCCCTATTTTATTCATAATCACTATTTAAGTTAAAACATTATTCTTCAGCTGCATTTTAAGTAAATGTAAGCTTTCTTGCTTACCTCAGTATTACTAACATCTCTTAAGCACAGGCAGATAAAAAGCATACCTTTTCCAAATATTTAAGACTTTACTAGGGTCATGTCATACTGAAGTAAAATTATTTGATAACATGTTCAAGATTGGAGGATGGCAACCTGCAGGAAGGTGGGGAGGGAGAGAGTATGAGAGAGTGAGGGGAACCATAGAGGAGAGTGTAGACGGGTATGGTGTGTGTGTATGAGCTAGGGACAGTTAGATTCTTCAGGTTCTCCAAGGGGCTGCCAAACCGGGCAGTCTTAGATGGCGGAGCCCCGCGCACAAAGCGGACACTTCTGGGCGGCCAGTGCGTGCTGAGAGACCACACTATCTTGAGAAACAGAGCTGTTTGAGACTTGGATCCTGGCCTCAGCACCACCGAGTCGTGTCTCAGATGCAAACCAGGACCCTGCAGCCACTGGGGACAGAGACCTGCGACCACAGCTGCAGATCCACAGACACCAAGAATCCAGAATTCCCTGCCGCAGATTTCTGTGAGTCAAAGAGGCTATTCCCCTCCCTGCAGGATTGCAGATAGCACCATAGTAACTGATAGACCTGCCCCTCGCTCAGTCTGCAGCGCCCCTACTGGAATTTGAGTCTGGGCATTCACAGAGACTGGAATCTGCTCCCCTCAATGCAATCGGGCAACCAAACCTGAAGCCTACTCGGGGCAGCAGTGCCACCTGACTTCGATTCTGGGCAAGTAAACGCGGAAGTCTGTTTTCCACAGCACAGGCACACCACAGTGCTACTGTGCAACCCAGTCCCCCATGCTGACTGGGACCCAGATTCTCCCAGGAAGAGGCAGCACTGAGCACCACTGACTTGACTCTGTTTCTTACCGTGTGCACCTGGGATCCCTGACTCACAGCGCATTCACGCTAAGAGCCAGTGACTCCAATTCATGGTGCATGCGCACACGGGGACCCTGATTCTCAGCAGGAAGCCGCACGAGGAAACAGAGACTCTGGTACTCGAATCTTGGTGCAGACACAGGGAAAACTTTGACTCCTGGCACGTGCTAGGGGACTCATTTTCGGCACACGCCAACAGTGCGGTGCAGGCGGGGTCCCTGATTCTAGGTGCGCACATGAGACCACACTGAACGCTGGGTAACACTGAGCCTGGGCGAGCCTGGTTCCCACCAACCCACGGCAGCCACACACGTCCTAGTTTCGGAGCACTTCAGTGACACTCGGGTGGAGCGAAGCTCCCACGGTACATGGCCCAGGTCCACGCAACTCGAAGTTTCAACCTTCTGGTGATAGTCAGAATGGGGAGACGACACAATCTCCAGAGGAAAAAAAAATGAGGAGTCACCAAGAAAGGAAATTAGTGAAACTGAAGCATGAAACATAACCGAAAAAGAATTCAGAGTAATGGTCGTGGAATTCATACATTGGATGGATGAGAAAATCAACAACCTATGCAAGAATCAGGAAGAAATGAAAAGTGATATAGCTACAATCAAAAACACCATGGAAAGTTTCAACAGTAGACTACAAGAAGCAGAGGACCGAATTAGTGAGTTAGAAAAATCAGGTACAGAAACAAGTTCGACCTGAACAGTAACTGGAGAAAAATATTAAAAAGCAGGAGGAAAGCCTAAGGGAGCTTTGGGACAACATGAAACAAAGTAGCATACGTATAATAGGGCTGCCAGAAGGACAAGAAGAGCAGCAAGGATTATAAAATCTATTTGAAGAAATAATGACAGAAAACTTCTGGGATATGGGGAAGAAAAAAGTTACACAAGTACAGAGAGTCCCAAGCAGGATCAGTCCCAAAAGACCCACACCAAGACACATCATAATTTCAATGGCAAATATTAACCACAAAGAGAGAATCTTAAAGGTGGCAAGACAGAGACAGAGAGTTTACCTACAAAGGATCCCCCATCAGACTATCAAATGATTTCTCAACAGAAGAACATCAAGCTAGAAGGGAATGGAAGGAGGTATACAAAGTGATGCAAAGCAAAGGACTGAATCCAAGAATATTCTGTCCAGCAAGACTATCAATCAAAATTGAAGGGGAAATCAGGAGCTTCGCAGACAAAAAAAAGGCTAAGGGAATTTATCACCACCAAACCAGCAATGCAAGAAATGCTAAAGGGAATACTGTAAAAAGAATAAATAAAAAGGTAAGAAGGGACACAGACATAAAAATAGATATGACTACAAAAAAAGTACCTTTCAGTAATAACTTTAAACATAAATGGACTAAATGCTCCAATCAAAAGACATCAAGTGTCTGAATGGAAAAAAAAATACGACCCATATATATGCTGTCTACAAGAGACCCACCTCAGAACAAGGCATTCAGACAGACTGAAAGTGAAGGGATGGGAAAATATCTTTCTGGCAAATGGAAATGAAAAAAAAAAAAAAAAGAGCTAGGTAGCAATACTTATATCTTTCAAAATAGACCTCACAGTGAAGGCCATAACAAGAGATAAGGAAGGCCATTTCATAATACTAAAGGGATCGATAGAACTACAGGATATAACCCTGATAAACATATATGCACCCAACGCAGGAGCACCCAAATGCATAACAAAACTCCTGGAAGATTTCAAGGGAGAGATCGACAACAATACAATCATAGTAGGGGACTTTAATACACCACTGACATCACTCAATAAATCCTCTAGACAAAAAATCAGCAAAGACACAGCAATCCTAAATGACTCACTAGATCAGATGGACTTAACTGACATCTTCAGAACATTTCACCCCAAAATCACAGAATATACGTTCTTCCAAGTGCACATGGGACATTTTCAAAAATAGACCACATATTGGGTCACAAGCAAAGTCTCCCCAAATTCAAGAAGATTGAAATCATACCAAGCATCTTCTCAGACCACAATGCCATAAAATTAGAAATAAATTACAATAAAACAATTCAAAAACCTCAAACACTTGGAAGCTGAATAGCATGCTATTAAATAATGATTGGTTTACCAATGAGATCAAAGAAGAAATTAAAAGCATCCTGGAAACTAATGACAACAAAAACACAACAATCCAAAATCTCTGGGACACAAATAAATAAAATAAATAAAATAAAATAAAAATACAAAAGATCAATGAAACCAAGAGCTGGTTCTTTGAAAGGATAAACAAGATTGATGA
This sequence comes from Ia io, assembly GCA_025583905.1. Classification (NCBI taxonomy): domain Eukaryota; kingdom Metazoa; phylum Chordata; class Mammalia; order Chiroptera; family Vespertilionidae; genus Ia; species Ia io. Next base: position 6,114,779 of record JAJQQW010000025.1, on the reverse strand, counting down.
ACCTCTAGCCAGGCTCACCAAGAAGCAAAAAGAGAGGACCCAAATAAACAAAATCAGCAATGAGAGAGGCGAAATAACAACAGACCCCACAGAAATACAAAGGATTGTTACAAAATACTATGAACAACTCTACTCCAACAAACTAAACAACCTGGAGGAAATGGACATATTCCTAGAAAAATACAACCTTCCAAAACTCAATCAGTAAGATTCTAAACATCTCAATAGGCCGATAACTATGGAAGAAATTGAAGCAGTCATCAAAAAGCTCCCAGCAAACAAAAGCCCAGGGCCAGATGGCTTCACAGGGAATTATACCAAACATTCAAGGAAGAACTAAAACCTATCCTCCTCAGACTATTCCAAAATATTCAAAGGGAAGGAACACTTCCAAGCTCATTCTATGAAGCCAGCAACACCCTTATATCAAAACCAGGTAAAGACAACACAATGAAAGAGAAATGTAGGCCAATATCCCTCATGAACATAGATGCCAAAATCCTCAACAAAATTCTAGCAAATCAGATCCAGAAATACATCAGAAAGACCATACACCATGACCAAGGAGGATTTATCCCGGGGATGCAAGGATGGTACAATATCCGCAAATCAATAAACGTAATACATCACATAAACAAATTGAGAGATAAAAATCACATAATCATATCAATTGATGCAGAAAAAGCATTTGACAAATACATGCATGACAAATACATGCAAAAACCCACCACCCCTTCTTGATAAAAACTCTCAGCAAGGTGGGAATAGGATGACCATACCTCAACATATTAAAAGCCATATATGAAAAGCCCACAGCCAACATCATACTCAATGGACAAAAACTAAAACCATTTTCCCTAAGAACAGGAACAAGACAGGGATGCCTACTCTCACCACTCCTGTTCAACATAGTACTGGAAGTACTAGCCATTGCGATCACACAAGAAGAAGAAATAAAAGGCATCCACAATGGAAAAGAAGAAGTAAAACTGTCCTTATTTGCAGATAACATGATATTGTACATAGAAAACCCTAAAGACTCCATCCAAAAATTATTAGGCTTACTGAATGAATTTGTCAATGTAGCAGGATACAAAATTAATGCCAAGAAATCTATGGCATTTCTTTACACCAATAGTGAACTTATAGAAAGAGAGACTAAAAAAAGCAATCCCATTTACCATCACACCAAAAAAATTCAGATACCTAGGAATAAACTTAACTAAGGAGGTAAAAGATAGGTATGCGAAAAACTACAGGACACAGAAAAAAGAGATAGAGGAAGACATCAACAGATGGAAGAACATACTGTGTTCATGGATTGGTAGAATCAACATCATCAAAATGTCCATACTACCCAAAGCAATCTACAGATTCAATACAATCCCCATTAAAATACCAACAGCATATTTCACAGACCTACAACGAACTTTCCAAAAATTCATCTGGAATAAAAAAAGACCCGAATAGCTGCAAACAATCCTGAGAAAGAAGAACAAAGTAGGTGGGATTCCCAATACCAGATATCAAGCTGTATTACAAAGCCACTGTTCTTAAAACAGCCTGGTACTGGCACAAGAACAGACATATAGATCAATGGAATAGAATAGAGAACCCAGAATGTGGGAACCCCTTTCATGTCCCACGAGGTTCAGGGTTTTGGTTCAGGGTTTGGGTTCTGGAGAAGGCCGCACACAAATGAAAGAGACTTAGAAAAGTATTCATTTGGGAATATTGGGGGCCAGGCGGGAGCCCGCCTCTAGTGGGAGGACTACACACTGCTCTGGCCTTGCTATCCCTTTTATTGAGACTTTGGGATACACCTATAGCCCTTAGGCAGGAAACTCCAATAACAGAAATTTACATAAGACAAACAGAGGTGGAGGCTGCCTCAGCTAACAATGTTTCAACTAAACAGTGAGTGATTAGAGCAATTAAGGATGTTGACCAGCCTTCCAGGTTTCCTGTCCACCTCTTTCTATTAGTGAGATAATGATCGGTTTCCAGCACCAGAAATCGACCCAAGCCACTATGCCCAATTAATATTTGACAAAGGAGGCATGAACATACAATGGAGTCAAGACAGTCTCTTCAATAAATGGTGTTGGGAAAATTGGACAGATACATGCAAAAAAAATGAAACTAGACCACCAACTTACACCATACACAAAAATAAACTCAAAATGCATAAAGGACTTAAACGTTAGACGGGAAACCATAAAAATACTAGAGGAATCCACAGGCAGCGAAATCTCAGACATATGCTGAAGGAACTTCTTCACTGATACTGCTCCTCGGGCAATGGAAACTAAAGAGAAAATAAACAAATGAGACTATATCAAAATAAAAAGCCTTTGCACAGCAAAAGAAACTATCAACAAAACAATGAGAAAGCCCACTGCATAGGAGAACATATTTCTCCATGTCATCACCGATAAGGGTTTAATCTCCAACATGTACAGGGAACTCATACAACTTAACAAAAGGAAGATAAACAATCCAATCAAAAAATAGGCAACGGACATAAATAGACACTTTTCGAAGGAGGACAGAAGGAATACCAAGAGACGTATGAAAACATGCTCAAAGTCACTAATTATCCGAGAGATGCAAATCAAAACAGCAATGCGGTACCATCTCACACCTGTCAGAATGGCTATCATCAACAAATCAACACACGACAAGTGTTGGCGAGGATGCTGAGAAAAAGGTACTCTTTTGCACTACTGGTGTGAATGCATACTGGTGCAGCCACTGTGGAGAACACTATGGAGTTTCCTCAGAAAACTAAAAACGGAATTCCCATTTGACCCAGTGATCCCACTTCTAGGAATATATCCCAAGAAACTAGAAACACCAATCAGAAAGGATATATGCACCCCTATGTTCATAGCAGCACAATTCACCATAGCTAAGATCTGGAAACAGCCTAAGTGCCCGTCAGCAGATGAGTGGATTAAAAAACTGTGGTACACCTACACAATGGAATACTATGCTGCAGTGAAAAAGAAGGAGTTATTACCATTTGCAACAGCATGGATGGAACTGGAGAGCATTTTGCTAAGTGAAATAAGCCAGTCAGAGAAAGATAAATACCACATGATCTCACTCATTTGTGGAATATAATGAACAACATAAACTGATAAACAGGGACAGATCCAGAGACAGAGAAGCATCAATCAGACTGCCAAACCTCAGAGGGAAGATAGGGGAGGGTGGGGGAAAGGAAGAGAGATCAACCAAAGAACTTGTATGCATGAATGTAAGCCTAACCAATGGACACAAACACCAGTGCAGTGAGGACATGAGTGAGGGGGGTGGTAGGGGGGTTAATGGAGGGATGAAGACACATATGCAATACCTTAATCAACAAAGAAATTAAAAAGAGGTTCAAGTGTTGTTATTTGGCAACTGACTTTACAGGAGGCTCAGGTGGAGCACCACCAGCATGCAGGCCCCTTCTGACTTATGTTGTAAACAGTCGCTGAGATGATTACCATAGCCGCAGAACAGATGGTTTTGATGGGGAGGGGGGATGGCAATTATTGCAACAGCTGGTGGGACACCTCTGTATGAGATGCCTAGCATGGTGCTGGCTGGGATCATAGGATTCACCATCTACAGAGGAGAGAGTGAATCATGCAGTACAGTAGCTCAACTTATCGGGCTCCTCTGGGAGAGTCAGTGGGGAAGTCCCTGTGACAGACAAAGTAGACACTGAAATTAAAAATGATGCTAAGGTATGGACAGCATTTAATTTGTAAAGAAATTGTCTTCTGTTATTTAAGGATGACTAAAAGCAAATGGTGGGTTTGGGGAAGAAGTAAGAATTGTACGTCCCTTTATGAAGTTTCTGCATAGGATACAAAGTGTGAATTATTCAGGGTTATTTCATAAGTGTTGATTTAAATTACAATATACTTTTAAATGTTTAAATTGAACATCTGTATTGTTAAAATTTTCAGAATAAAGTTTTCCTCAAAATGCAATCTCTTGTCCAATTTTTTACCCCAAACATGTAAAAACAATGTGCTTGGATGGTGAGTTGCATTCTTGGCTCTAAATTTACCCATGTTTCCTTTGACCATAAGTGCATACCAGTACAGTCTTTGAACTGAACTGCATACAAAAGGAAGCAGTGTGCTACGTCTTCATGGCATGCTGCCCTGTTTTCCAATTAGAGCAAGCAAAGAGTTGAGGAACCTCCAACAGGCTGCAAAACAATTGCTCACCTCCTCCCTGTGGCATTTTGTATGCCCTCAACCTTTAAAGGAATAGGGTAAGTAGGAAGAAAAATTACAGAAGGAATGATACAAAAGTTTGAAGAAGTCTGAATGTAAGCATCCTTTTGCTTATTGAAATGACATCAGCACCTTTCTGAAGTGGGAATAATAGGACTGAAACAGAGATTGCCAGTTCAACTGAACCAGTTAGCTTTCCTGACTATAATTCTGAATGAAATGAACAAAAGTTTCATTAGATAGTGATATGTATTTTATTGTAGAACTACTCATGCACTTTCTCTTCAACTGTTTGACATTTAATGCACCACCAAGGTATGCTCTCTCAAACATCGAGCTATCACTTGAATCCTAAGTATTTTTATTAGTGAATGTAAAACAAACATCACAAATGGGAAAGGTTTTTAAAATCTCACCTATTGGACTGTTGAGTGTATAGTTACCAACAAGCCTTCCAACTTGAATTTTAAAAAATTACCACAAAATTGTGTGGGTTTTGCTTGGAGCAAAGTCCAAAGTAGTTAGCATAATAAATGTCAGAAGGCTGGTGGACTTGGATATTCAACAGGGTTTAAAATCTGCCTTCTACTGGCTGAACAGCGGAAAGCAATTCCCCTAACCTGACAAGCCTTTATTGTTAACCAATCCTTACCTTTGTGTTTACTTTGCTAATGAGCAAAATGTGTAAATAAAAAGCAGTGGGTCTGGACAGTCAGGGAACCACTGACTAGAGAGTAAGTATCCGTCTGGCTCCCCCAATGCCTTCTAGATTTATATTTCTTGTCTAGTGTATCCGTTTATGTCACAGCCCATTCTCCTGATTCCTGAACCCATGCTGCAAAAAAAAGAATGAGGCATTTATGTCACCTGAGACAGGGACCGGAGAAGAAGTTTTGCCAGAGCGAAGAAAGAAAGTCCAAGGGAATAAAGGTGGGATCACCAGGAAAAACGGTGGGGAGATTCACTGAGCATTAAGCTAGCACCAAGCATTGAAATTCGTGATCCAAAATGGGCGAGGGTGTCTTTTGTTTCAAGTCAGGCCATAATGGGTATGGATTTGTCCAAAAGGCAAAAATACCATTGTAAATCTTTAGCTTCTATGCTCAAGGATAAAGGAATTCAAATGTCAAAAGGTACTTTCTTAAATTGGCTCAAGAAAAACCAGTGCTTTTTCCATATTTAACTATGTGGGTCTTGTTCAAATTGCATTGTGCCTAATTTCTATTGGGATCAAAAGTCTGTAATAATTTAAAAAAGCACTGCCACCAGGTCCTCCACCTCTGGTGTGGAAAGGCTCAGCAGCTAGAGAGAATAGAGCGATTACTCCTCTCGGAGGGGACTCTTTGATGTTTTGCTTAAGAATTACCATAGCACACCTTGGGACAGGCAGCGTTTAGCTAAAATATCTTTAAAGGGTTGTCAATGCTATGGAGAGAATAGATCCGGGAAAAGAACTTTGATTTATTAAGTCTTGTCTATACGTTTGTTGATTTGTCCTCTATGTTTGGTTTAATGTGTTTATGGTTAGTTTGTTAGGCATGCCTTTATTTAATTTAATAAGAAAAGAAACCTAGGCGGCCAGGCCATTTACTGAATTTCCCCAGAGCAAACAGGATGTGGGGGTGGGGAGACACGTGGCCCATTTATCACTAAGTCTTTTTTTTTGGTGAACCTGTAAATGGATGCCCACTCTTGAGAGTGTTATTTAAAAAGTCTCATTTTCGCCATGTTTTTTATTTCCTGGTCCGTCATTTAACATTTAGCAGAATACAGGAATATGTCTGGGATTTCTGTACTCATGAAGAGAAAAGGCTGACTTAAGACAGAAATGTGCTCCATCTGATCTTAGATGGGTCTTGGGCTGAGCTCAATTACTTTACAGATGATATAGAGTAAACCCAGGAGTGTTTTTAAAAAAAACAAACAAAAAAAAAGATGGCAAAAATGACCTAAAGAAAATATACAGTCTGGGTTTAGGAAACAAGATTAGCGTTTCCATAATAAAGGGTAGTTTTTGAATAATAATGGACCATATTCCAATGTTAACATTAAAGCCACTGAAAGTCAGTACGTTTTCTCTGTTACAGAATTTGCTAAAGAAAATGCCTTGGATAATAGTAATTGGCTTTAAAGTCTCAAAATTGTTGAAATATAAATAAATAGGTGAAACTAAAATGAAGGATTTGTGGTGGAGCTTTTCAGTGATAATTATAGATAGTGGGGGTCCAGTCACCCTGGGGAAAAACTGGCTGCTCTTTCTGATAGAGGAGGGGGCTGGTCTCATTTCCCACAGCAGCAACCCTTAGATGTTATCTCTGAGGAAAAATGTGGTGGTTTTACCTTCAAGTGGAGCAACCTGAAGGCTTGCTTCCCTTCTTCCCCCTCCTTTCGCCAGTCAGAAACACAGTTTTCCAAAGTCTTTGGCAACTTAAAACTTTAGAGTTTGCTGAATTAAATAATAAAACTTATTAAATATCTAGGTATTTTTAAATGAAAGATTACTGAAATGTTAATCTGAGTTTGCCTCTTATGAAAAATCTAGAGGATGGAACTGAATCTATTAATTAAATATGTCTTTCATTTTTGAAATATATCCTTAAAATGTGAAGGTATTACTAATCTAAGAAATGATACGTATTTAAGTTGCCACCTAAAATTTAAGGGTTCTAAAATCTTAATGTTCAAATTAAATTGAGAAATAATATGGTTGTGATAACAAAATGCATAAAGTTTAGAAATCTATTTTTGAGGAAATAATTCTTGTATTTTCTCTGGAGAAATTCCTATTTCAAAATATATTGTAGTCTTTATGTGTATTGTGTTTGGTAAAATTTCAACGTAAGATATAATATTTTATATGGTCTGATTAAAAAAGAGGATTAATTCTATGGTCTAAACCAAATTTTTAATACAAAAAGCAGTTTAAATTTAATTGATGTCTTTTAGAAAAATTATAAAACATATATAATTTTTGGGATATATATATATACATATATATATGTATATACATACATACATATACACATATACATATACATATATATATACATATATGTATGTATATATATATATGTATGTATGTGTGTATATATATATATATATATATATATATATATATATATACTATCTAGTAAAAGATAAACATGCAAATTGACCATACCTCTGATACACCCACAAGCTATGCCCACCAGCCAATCAGGAACAAGCATGGAAATTAACCCAACCAAGATGGCAGCAGCCACGGAGCTGGAGCAAGCAGGAGGCTTGGGTTGCCCCTGGAGATGGAGGAAGCCAAGCTTCCCCCACCTTGGCCTGCCCTGGCCTCCGCTCAAGGCTACAAAGTTTTCAATTATAGAAGATAAATAAATCGCAGATACCTGCTTCCAGACTATGCATGGGTCACCTGAGGGCGTGGCCAGCCTTCAAACCACCACGGGCCCCTAGCGCAGGCCGCCCCACACCCCAAGGGAACCCCCACCCTGACCCGGGACACCCTTCATGGCAAACCAGCCATCCCCCACCCATGCACCAGTCCTCTATCCTACCTAATAAAAGAATAATTTGCAAATTGACTGTCACTCCAACACACAAGATGGCTGCCCCCATGTGGTCAAAGATGGCTGCCCCCATGTGGACACTAAATGGCTGCCACAACATGGCCAGCAGGGGAGGGCAGTAGGGAGGTACCAGGCCTGCAAGGGAGGGCAGTTGGGGGCGATCAAGCCTGTAGGGAGGGGAAGTTGAGGGGGACCCAGGCCTGCATGGGAGAGCAGTTGTGGAGGACCAGGCCTGCAGGGGAGGGCAGTTGGCAGGGGGAACCAGACCAGCAGGAGAAAGCAGTTAGGGGCAAGGAGGCTGGCAGGGGAGGGCAATTAGGGGGTGATCAGGCTGGCAAGCTGAAGTGGTTAGGGGCAATCAGGAAGGAAGGCAGAAAAGCAATTGGGAGCCACCAGTCCTGGATTGTGAGAGGGATATCCGGCTGCCCGTTTAGGCCTGTAGGATCGGGCCTAAATGGGCAGCTGGACATCCCTTGAGGGGTCCCAGATTGGAGAGGGTGCAGGCTGGGCTGAGGGACACATCCCCATTGCACACATTTCATGCACCGGGCCTCTAGAGTGTGTGTGTATCATAGTCTTCATAAGTTTAATTTCAAGACTCTAATGGAGAGGTGACTTTGGGACATTTTCAAGGGCCCTGAAATGATTCAAGAATTCATTCACTCTTCTTAAATGAAATATTTTTATAAATTGAATTAGGCTGATCTAATATACTTGAAATCATGTGGAAAGCTTTCTCAAATAAATATTAATAACCATATTTTATTTATATACATAGATTTTAAATGTTATAAAGGTTTCAACCTCTAAGGGAGGGCAAGACAAAGTTACTGAATATTTCTTAAGCAGACCCGGATCATTCAGAAGAGGAAATTTAAGACAAAAAGCCTCAGCCTGCTCTTCAGATAGGCTAGCGGATGGGATGGAATCTGTACTTCATAGGTCAAGTATATAAGTTTGATTACTTTTCTTTTTCCATAAAGATGCCTACTTTAATTACTTAATGAATTAGCTTTCTACAATATAGTCAAGGGCTCATATAATTTCATATAAATTTGAAAAGCCAAAATGTTAAGCAATTGATTCTAGGAAAGTCCTCTGAAATAGTTCCTGAGACCTCCCATAACCTCTCTGTGTATGCAAATGAGCACTAGCCAAAATGATTGCTGTTTAAAAGTAAATTTTAAGCTTAGTAAAAAGGAGAAATTTTAAAATCTCTTCCGTTACTATTTACAGGGTACACTGAATGCTGTTATTCAAGCATTAAATCTGATCATTAATAAGTCACCATAAGCAAAAAGAGAGTCATATAAAATGTATACAGGGCAGTATTGGCCAGCATCTAAAAAGCTACAATGTTTGTTGCTCTGTTTAAAAAAGAAAGAAAAATGTTGAAAGAAAGAAAGAAACTCCCTAAATGTGGCCTAGAAGTTACTCTGGGAGGAAATAAAGCGAGATTTCCTTCAAATATCTAGAAAGCTATAATTAAAAAAAAAAAAAATCAATGTATTAGGCTTCAGAAAGAAAAGTAAATAACTTGCATTTTGCTTCCCTAACAAAGGTTATGTCAATATTCTCAAAGACTGATAGCAGAAATTCAATTAATGTCATTTACTGTCCACACCCAAGGACAAATAAATTTGGAAAATAAGCCTTAATTCAGACTGATTTAAATTGGCAAATTAAAACAAGTGAATATTTAGGGGGACTTAGCTGTACTAGGCAGGAACCTACTTCTGGAGCATTAACTAATTTTTTTCTGATGGTTCAGGTCATAGTAAAGCTGATTATCATGTAATGAATTCATATCCGTCATCCTTCTGTGCAAAGAATTGAAATAAAAGCTATCAAGCCTGCACTGCAGGATTTCTAAAAGCATCTTAATATTATTTAAACCACAAGGGGGGGGGGGGGGGGGGGGGGATAGTGGAATAATCTCCTGTAAGTAAATTACATCAAGCCTTAATTACTTTAAATTTTTTAGTTTAAAATTTTTTCACTTGTAATGCTGATGGCAAGACACCCATGAAATTACACTGGTGTCAGAATAAGCCGAAGGAGCATGGTTTGGCAAATACAAAAATATCCCGAGTCTAGTTTATAGAAGGTTCCCTTTATTAACTTTTGGGTGAGGATATGCTTATATATTTCCAGAGAACTCCGCCAAGCCTGTGTGGATTCCTGCAAAAATAGATCCGAGGGAAGAACCAGACTACTTCAAACCACAGATAGCATTGGCCCCAAGTAACACGCTTACTAGGCAGAGAAAAAAAAACAGTCCAGAATTGGAGGATGGTGAAGATGCCTTGCCATGCTAGTAGGCATTGGCTGTGTGCATTGGTGCAGGTTGCCCTGGACAAAGACAAAGAAGGTCAGACCCACTCCAAGTGAGTGGAAGGGGGAGCTTGATCACCTCCCCGGAAGTCATAAAGCTTCCTCAGGAAATTAGTCAGGAATTGGGTGGATTGTTTAAACTCTGAGTGAATGACGGGTAAAAAAGTGTGTGAGTGTGGAAGTAAAGGGCCTGCACTCTCCTCTCCTTTGTGTGGCTCCATGTCTTCGGTTATGGAGTCCGAGTGGACCCCAACCTGCAGTTCTGCAATTCGTCATATGGCATAATGATGACTCACCCCCACTCAAAGGTGACGAGGCCCGGGGGTTATATGGGTGCACCTTAGCTAAGACGAATCTAAGTGCCCAAGGGACACGGCCAGGCAGGCATCTGAGTGAATCTGTGAAAACAGGTCACCCCCTCCCTTGTCTGTCTCGTGCCACCGATCATCATGGGGTCGGGACAGAGTAAACCCACTGTTCCCAATTGCATGTTGAAAAAAATTTAACATGGAATTCAGTAGGGGTTATGGTCTTAAAATGAATCCTGAAAAACTGAGGAAATTCTGTGAAGTAAAAATGGCCAGCTTTCAGGGTTGGCTGGCCCTCGGGAGACTCTTTAGATGAAGGATTGGTCCGGGCGGTCTGGAATGTAGTCACAGGAGACCCTGGACAGCCAGATCGGTTTCCCTACATAGACAGCTGGTTAGAAATTGTTCAAAACTTGCCGCCTTGGGTCCGGTTCTGCATGTGTAAGAAGGGACCGAGTAAGGTTTTAGTAGCAGGAGTAAAGAGGCAGGCAGGGCAGGAGCAGGCAAAGTAGAGGCAGGCAGGGCAGGAGCAGGCAAAGTAAAGGCAGGCAGGGCAGGAGTAGGCAAAGGAGAGGCAGGCAGGGCAGGAGCAGGCAAAGTAGAGGCAGGCAGGGCAGGAGTAGGCAAAGGTAAAAGCAGGCAGGAGAAAAGAACCAGGTCCCTCAGAAGGAAGCTCAGCCCCCTATTCCACAGGACCCTCCCCTCGAGGAAGTCCCACCAGTTTTACCACCTCCATATGAGACACAGGCAGCACCAAGTGCTCCCCCTGCTAGCCTGGAAGGTCCAGAAAGTCTGGAAACACCACCCCCCTCCATCTCTCCTCAACCGGGCTCTCCAGAGCCAGTTGTGTGGCACTTGCATTCAGCTGATCAAAGGCACAAACCACAACCGGCATGTCAGATGCCTCTCAGGGAGATTCGGGGTTCCCAAGTGCTTGGAAAAGATGGGGACCTTACAGGAAGGAAGGCCAGTCTATTATTATCAGCCCTTTACCACAAGTGACATTCTGAATTGGAAGCCACACACCCCAGCTTGTTCTGAAAATCCTCAGGCCATGGTAGACCTCCTAGAAAATGATTTTCCAGACCCAAAAGCCCACCTGTGTGGACTGCAAGCAGTTCCTTTTCATGTTCTTTAACACTGAGGAGCGCATGAGAGTAATGACAGAGGCTCGCAAGTGGCTCCAGACCCAGGCCCCGGCAGGGACGTTAGATACAGACAGATGGGGAAGGAAGGCCCTCCCAGATGAGGAACCCAATTGGTCCCCGGAATCAGACGAGGAAATGACCAGGATTGAAAGATATCTGCTGGCTTTCTTCCAGGGGATCAGGGCCAGAGCCAAGAAGCCCACTGATATGGATAAAAATTTCTGGGATTTTCCAGAAGCCTGATGAAAGTCCAGCAGCTTTCTATGAGAGACTGTGTGAGACATACCGGACCTACACCCCCTTTTAACCCTGAAGCCCCAAACCTCAAACCATGGCAAATGCCGCTTTTGTAGGCCAAGCCCAGCCTGATACAAGGAGAAAATTACATAATCTTGAAGGGTTTGCAGGGAAAAAAAAAAATGCTAAATCCTAGAGATAGCAAACAAGGTTTTCATCAACCGAGGCTGGGCAGCAAGAAAGGAGGAAGAAAAGAGAATACAAAGAACAGCCAATGTAATAGCAGAGGCTTTTAGAGGATCGGGCTCCCAGACAGATCAGAAAGGGAAGCAAGAAGACAGATCAGGGGGGAAAGGAAGAGCAAGCCTGAGATGGGACCAGTGTGCCTATTGTAAGAGAACAGGGCACTGGAAAAATGAATGCCCCAAACGGCAAAGCAAGAAAACAGGGCCCCCCCTTTTCCACCTCGTTGCTATCAACCAGAACCACCTGAAGCAGACCTTATTGGGCTGGTGGCAGCTGACTATGACTAGGACAGACAGGCTCTTTTCAGGTCGGCCCCCATGAGCCCATGGTCAGAATGAAAATTGGGGGGCTAGGCTGTGGACTTTATGGTTGATACAGGAGCTGAGCACTCAGTAGTCATACAGAAGGTAGCGCCTCTCTCAGGAAAGGAAGTCACCATTATTGGAGTTACTGGGGACCAGACCTGTAGACCATTATGCCGGCCTCGTCGATGCCAACTTGGCGGTCACCAAGTGCTTCATGAATTCCTGTACTTGCCAGATTGTCCAGTACCTCTGATGGGTAAAGACCTTTTAGCCAAAATGGGGGCAGAGATCACCTCTGCCCCAGATGGCTCAACACAGCTTTGCCTAGGTGAGCAGACTTCTCCAAAGATCCTGTCCTTAGCAGTGCCCAGGGAGGAAGAATGGAGACTTTATACCCCTCATTCAAAGACCTCACCTTTAGAGTCTGAAACAGAGGAAGAATTTCCGCTGGTCTGGGCAGAAGCAAATCCCCCTGGCCTGGCCAAAAAAACATGCCCTGATACTAATTGAGTTAAAGCCTGGGGCACAGCCTGTCAAAATCCAATATCCAATTCCAAGGGAGGCAGGCCTAGGAACCTTGCATTCGGCACTGCCAAACCCCTACACACTTCTAGGACTCATTCCATCAGAAGCAGAATGGTTTACATGCCTAGATCTGAAAGATGCCTTTTCTGCCTCAGGTTAGCCCCCTTCAGCCACCCCCTTTTTGCTTTTGAGTGGGAAAACTCAATTATGAGGGCCAAGGAGCATTTCACCTGGACCAGACTTCCACAAGGATTCAAGAAACCCCCTACTCTCTTTAGTGGAGCATTCGCATCTGATCTGTCTAAGTTCCCAGGACAGGACTTGGGGTGCGTTCTACTTCAATATGTAGATGACCTCCTACTAGCCAGCTCCACACAAGCTCAGTGCTGGGAGGGGACGTGAGCCCTCATGAGACTGTTAACTGAAACAGGTTATAAAGTGTCCAAGAAAAAGCACAGATTTGTCAGAAGGAAGTCAAGTATCTAGGCTTCCGAATCACCCATGGGAAACGAAGGCTAGGGACTGAAAGGAAGCAGGCAGTATGCGCTATCCCAGTCCCTAGCACCCGAGTCAGATTTGGGAATTCCTGGGGTAGCAGGGTTCTGTTTAATCTGGACCCCAGGGTTTTCAGACCTGGCCAAGCCTCTGTATGAAGCTTTAAAAGGGGAAGAGAAGGCACCTATAGAATGGGGCCTCGAGCAGAAGAAAGCCTTCATCACCATAAAGGCAAAACTCCCTGAGGCCCCACCACTAGGGCTCCCAGAAGTGATGTGGGACTTTAATCTCTTTGTCCATGAGAACAGTGGAGTAGCCCTTGGAGTTCTAACACAGGAGTTTGGACCTTGGCAAAGACCAGGAGCCTGTCTCTCCAAGCAGATGGTCCCAGTTGCCTCCGGGTGGCCCCCATGCCTCAGAGCCCTTGAAGCCATGGCATTATTAGTCAAAGAAGCAGATAAACTTACCCTAGGACAAAACTTAAATGTAAAAGTACCTCTTTCTGTTATTACCCTAATGGAAGCAAAGGGGCAGCACTGGCTAACTCATTCTGGGATTACTCAATACCAAGGGTTATTATGTGAAAATCCAAGGGTACGACTACAAGCAGTAAGGACTCTTAACCCTGCTACCTTTCTACCCATTGCTGAGGGGGCCCCTGAGCGTGATTGCCTGGAAGTCCTAAAGGAGGTTTACTCTATCTGGCCAGATCTAACAGATAAGCCCCCACAGAATCCAGACTTAGTATTGTTCAAAGATGGCAGTAGCTTCTTAGATGAAGGAAAAAGACAAGCTGGGGGTATGCAGTGGTATTGTACTTTGAGACAATTTGGGCACAGGCCCTGCCTAAAGGATGGTCAGCACAGAGGGCAGAATTTTGGACCCTCGCCATAGCCTTAGACCTCAATTGGCTAGTAGGAGGTCGTCTACATATTGAAGTACGGATAAGCGTGCCAACATCTACACTGATTCACACTGTCCTTCACTACCCTGCATATTCATGGGACTATATACAAGGAAAGAGGGCTCCTGATGGCGGGAGGAAAATGAATCAAAAATCAAAATGAGATTTTAGAGTAGCTAGAAGCAGTTTGGGAGCCCAAAGAAATAGCCATCGTTCATTGCAAAGGTCACCAGAAAGGGAAAGACTCAGTGTCAGAAGGAAACCAGCCTGCTGATGCCACTGCAAAGCAGGCTGCCAAAGAACAAGCATCACCAGCATGGATCATGTTGGCCCCCAAATTACCTGAACCTCCAAAGTATACTCCTCAGGATGAGGACCAGGCCCAGCAAGATGGGAGCAAAAGAACAAAAGAAGGTTGGCGGATACTCTGAGATCATAGGGACTATGTCCCAGAACAGTTAGCCCATAAGGTAGTCCTCAAGCAGCATGAACTTACTCATTTAGGGGAGACTGCTCTAGAAGCTTTGTTAGGCAGATACTAACGAATTGCCCAGCTTCCCTCCTTGTGTGCCTCAGTTTCTCAGCATTGTCTCCTCTGTGTGCAGAACAACTCCAAACAGGAGTCTGTGAGACCTATAGGAGTTCATCGCTGTGGGAAAACTCACTTTGAGGACTTAGAAATACACTTTACAGAACTAGTGCCTAGCAGAGGGAAAAATACCTAGTCTTTGTTTGCACCTTTTCAGGCTGGGTTGAGGCATTTCCCACTCACACGGCAAAGGCTAGAGAAGTCACTGAGGCATTGCTAAAGTACATAATTCAGCAGTATGGAGTGCCTCTGACCATAGGGTCTGATAATGGCTCACCCTTTGTAGCAGAGATAGTACTATAGGTAGTTAAGGCTTTAGGAATTAGATGGAACCTACATAAAGTTTATAGGCCTCAGAGTTCAGGGAAAGTAAAGCACATGAACCGGACTCTCAAGCAGGCTATAGCTGAGCTATGCCCAAGAGACAACCCTACCCTGGACAGATATCTTGCCTCTTGTATTTCTGTGGTTACACTGTGCCCCAAAGCCAGGGTAGGTTTCTCTCCCTTTGAAATTCTATATGGCAGACCGCCACCCCCTTAACCCCCGCTTAATTTGGCCAAAGGGAGATTTGGGGAAAATAGGAAAATGAGAAATCCAGAAGCAACTACAAGGACTTGGAAAAACTGTCTTTGAGATCCACAGATAGATTACTGATAGACTACCCATCTCTCCAGGAACAGCTGAACATCCTTATAAACCTGGAGACCAGGTTTGGGTAAAAGACTGGAAAAAAAGAGCCCCTTAAGAAATTTGGAAGGGACCATATCCAGACATACTCACTACCCCCACAGCTCTCAAAGTTGAAGGACTGACCATCTGGATTCACCACTCCCGGGTGAAAGCAGCCCACCAGCCGAGGGACGCCCAGCCTGTGTGGAAGGTAACCTCTGACCAGAAACACCCCCTGCAGATCACCCTCAAGAAAACAGCAGACATGGCTGATCAACCTGCTCCAAGAAATTGAGAAACACCCTGTTAGATTCTTCTTTACACTAATATCTCTTATCTTCTCTTAAAGGTAAAATGCTCTGATATTTCTGGACGCTCATAGTTTTTATCTTTCTAATAATTCTCATTTTGTCTTTTTATGAGTGCCTTCAGAACGCAAGGCTAGTTCCAGGATGAGAACTCTTCTTCCCTTGCTGGGACACAGAAGAACCATGATATTACTGCTCCCTACACAGCATAGGAACATGATGAGGCTAAAGCTAATTATTTTACTGTTACTGAACTCTCTTAATCTCAACCACTCTCAGAGAGGCCCCTCGAGAGACTCCTAAGTCGTCACTATCTCTACCGAAAGCTTAACTTTACCCTCTCCCTCTTAAATCAGACCAACCCAGCCTTAGCCAAGGACTGCTGGCTCTGCCTTTCTCTCTCTTCTTCAGCATATGCACTGTCATTACACCCATCAAGTGTTGGAACCAGTCCAAAACCACCTGGCTTCTAAAAAAGAAAAGGGGAATATATTTTCTGAAAGAGCTGATACCCTAGTAGGTGATTATCTTACTGCACAGGCAAACCAAGCATCCCTTCTCTTTCATACCTACACTAAGTCTCTTGCTGAGTTAGCTTCATCCTCTCTCCCAGTCACAGGCCTTATCGCTCTACACACCACTACTCACCCCGGCCCCTTTATGCTTTTACAAGATCACGGGGCAATAAATCAGTGGGTAATCTCCCATCCTCTGCTTGCAACACTAAAGTCAAATTGGAACTATCAAATACCTATTGGTCCCAAGGGACCAAATATCAGGTCTCCCCAGAAGCCAATGGCCATTTTCTATGACCAGTTTTACTTCTTTTCCAACAGTCCAGGCCTGAGACTTCAATTGTTCTTTTCCGTCCCTTTCACTTTTTCCTTGGATATCACCTCATACTAGTATTCCTACCCATTTTCACTGCAAAAGAGTCTCAACCTCTCACCTGTCACCCCTTATAGGAAGCACCATGGCAGCCACCCTTTCGGTTTGGAGTGCAGAATGAGGACAGGGACCCCCATATGCTTCAACTCACCTTTTTTCTCTGCACCTTTCAGCTTGTCTCCATAATCAGGGAACCTTCTTCTTCTGTGAACAAAACACATATGTCTGTCTCCCCACAAACTGGACAGGGACTTGAACTCTCATCTATCTCTCACCCAATGTAGATATAGCCCCAATATTCAGTCCTTGCCCATTCCCAGAACACACCATATCCAATACAAAAGAGCACCCCAGCTAATCCCTCTCCTTATAACACTCAGCATTTCAACAGGGGCTTGCACTGGAATAGGGGGACTGGAAACTTCCCTCTCCTACTATCAGAGCCTATCCAAAGACCTTGCTGACAGCTTGGAAGAAATAGCCCAAAGTATTGTTGTAGTACAGGATCATTTTGACTCACTGGCAGGTGTTACTCTCCAGAATCCAACAGGACTAGACCTTCTCACAGCGGAGAAAGGGGGTTGTGCCTGTTCCTTGAGGAAGAGTGCTGTTTTTATGCTAACTAATCTGGAATTGTAAGAGATGGGTCCAAGAAACTAGCTGATCCAGCTTCAAAAATAAGACAGACGTTATCCAAGACCTGAGCTACAAGGGAGGTGGAGGGGTCGGGAAATGGTTCCTTCCATTGACAGGACCACTTTTAATGCTACTCATAACCCTAGGACCATGTCTTCTAAATCTGTTAATTCACTTTACCTCATCTCGTCTAAATTCCTTTAAACTTCAAATGGTCCTGCAAACCAGAAGAATTCCCTACAAACCTCTCTGAGAGGGAAGAAATGGGATGTTAACCCCTTGGTCATCGCCACTTTTCAGCAGGAAGCTGTAAAAGAGAGTGGTCATCACCCCTGAACATAGTAACACCCTGTGGTTATTGTACCACAAGGCTAAAAAGTTTGTGGGACAATGGAGGGCGGGGGGGATGACAAGGCTAACCCATATTTTGTAAAACTACTTTTTGAAATTCTCTGCTGTTTAGATAGTCCCATGTTCTGTAAAGTAAACTCTGCTATTTTTTAAACAGCCCCTTATTCTGAAAAAAATAACTTTGCTTTCTAGCCTGCTTGAATAATAAGGAAGATAAACTTAGCTGTCTGACTTTGTAGGCCAGAGACTAGATATGCCCATACCCTCATGCCATGCCAGATGCATTTTTTAATTGGATAGAACTGTTGTTTTCAAGGCCACCAACAGGGTAACAACTAGGAACACATAGGGCTGGCTCTTTAATTAAAAGGAAAGTTCTGCTTGTAGGTCTGCTTAGAATTTTAATTCACTTTTCTCTAAGCCCACCAGTGTATATATTAAAATGTGTAATTCCAAAGTATAAATGTTGCTTGGATTTCTTCTCCAGTCTTCTGCAACAAAAGAACTCAAGTCTTTTCATAGAATCTAAAAGTCTTAAAAGGACCCAAGTTCTGTGAATGGCATACACTCTTCTAAATTTATTGTTAAAACAGAAAACGGGGTATGCTGGAGGGAAAGACCAACAGTGGTTAGCATAATAAATGCTAGAAGTTCATCATAAGACTGATGGACTTTTCTATTCAGCAGAGTTGAAAACCTGCTGTTGGCTGAACAGCTGAAGGCAATTCCCCTAACCTGAAAATCCTTTATTGTTTACCAAACCTTAACTTTGATATGTGTGTTTGCTTTGCTGAAGGGCAAAACCTACCTAATAAAAAAGTAACATGCTAATTGACCATCCTTCGCGATGCCCACCAGCCAATCAGGAGTGAGTATGCAAATTAACCCAACAAATATGGTGATTAATTTGCATACACAGGCACCAAGTGGCTGGGGGTGTTTTGCACCACCCCAGCCACTCCGGGCCTCTGGGCAGCTGGGAATGTGGAAAGGCGGCTCCGGCCAGAGCAAAGGCTGTGCTGTCAGCCAGGGGAAGGAAGGCCCATTTATGCATGAATCTTCGTGCATCAGGCCTCTAGTGTATCAATAAAAAGTCGTGGGTCTGGACATTTGGGGAACACTGCACTAGAGAGTAGGTATCTGTCTGGCTCCCCCAAATGCCTTCTAAATATATATTTCTTGCCTAGTGTATCAATTTATGTTGCAGCCCATTCTCCAGATTCCTGAACTCTTGCAGCAAAAAAACAAACAAAAAAACTGCAGCATGGTTTCTGAAAATTATTATTATTTTTTTAATATATTTTATTGATTTTCACAGAGAGGAAGAGAGAGGGACAGAGAGCTAGAAACATCGATGATAGAGAAACATCGATCAGCTGCCTCCCGCACAACCCCCACTGGGGATGTGCCCACAACCAAGGCACATGCCCCTGACCGGAATCGAACCCGGGACCCTCCAGTCCGCAGGCCGACGCTCTATCCACTGAGCCAAACCGGCTTCGGCTGAAAATTATTTTTATTGTAATACTATATGTGAAATTCATTGAAAATTTTGGAAGCTGGAACCTCAGTTGTTTAAGGACTTTAAAGTCTAGCAAGTCAGATTGGGGGATTGTGGGGGAACAAGCCCTGGTGGGTTTTGCTCAGTGAGCCCCTTTTCATTGCCATCTGGTATGCTGCTGGATTGGTGAAACACTTAATAGAGCCATTTGCACGTCAAATTTACTCAGCTGAATTTTACCAATGAAGGTTTGAATTGATAATGTATTTTGGTGCAGAGAAATACAAGAAGGCAAACATTACAAAACTTCCCAGCATAAAATAGATCACATTATATACAATATTCTGGGGAAGTGGACTAGAAAGGAAGATTAAAGGAGAAGAAGGAACAGCATAAAAATTCTGACAATTGCCCTGATTCGTTTGGCTCAGTGGATAGAGCGTCAGCCTGCGGACTGAAAAGTCCCAGCTTTGATTTCGGTCAAGGGCATGTACCTTGGTAGCAGGCACATACCCAGTAGGGAGTGTGCAGGAGGCAGCTGATCGGTGTTTCTCTCTCATTGATGTTTCTGACTCTCTATCCCTCTCCCTTCCTCTCTGTAAAAAATCAATAAAATATATTTGAAAAAAATAATTCTGACCATGACAAAGGACTCCTCCTTGAATTTCTTAAATGGATATTCTGGAAATCAGAATCCTAAGCTATTTACATACTTTTAGATATATTTATTTTATTGTTTTCAGAAAGGAAGGGAGAGGAAGAAAGAATTAGAACCATCAATGGTGAGAGAGAATCATTGATTGGCTTCTTCCTACAAGACATCTACTGGGATTGGAACCCACAACCCAGGCATGTCCCAGACTGGGAATTGAACCCAGACCTCCTGTTTCACAGGTCGAAACTCAATCCCTGAGCCAAGCATGCCAGGCTTTGGCTCTTCTTTATTCAGAGTCTTCCCTTTGACATCCGTGTTCCCCAGCTGTCTTAAATCCAACGGGCCTGACTGCTGTGCAGATTGGTGGACTCTGGGGGTACATTCTAATAGTAAACAACCGACTATGTGTGTCTTACTCTCTCTGCTTGCTTTCTGATGGCCTGCAGATCCCCACCCATAGGGCCTTCATGTACAGGATCCCTGTGCACCAGCAGTCACCACCTACCAGGGTCCTTGTATTCCCATCTTCACAGATGATGTCTCTATCTAAACATGCACTTTCTAAGCCTCATTGCCTTGGTACCATGCCTTTTTGAATACTTTGATGGAAAAGTCCAGATTCCAATAAAGAATTTTGCTGGATTTCTCAGTTGTGGTCTCCAGAACAAATAAAGTGTCAAGTGCAGGACATGCTGTTGAGAAATAACATGCATCAATGAGTTTTCTTTTGTTTTGTCTTGTTTTTATGTGGTGGGTTTTAAAATTGATTCTTTAGAGAGAGATGAATGGAGAGAGGCAGACAGACAGACAGAGAAGCATTCATGTGAGCCAGAAATATTAATGGTTGCCTGGGGACAGAACCTGCAACCTGGACATGTGCCCTGACCAGGAATCAAACAGATGACCTTTGTGATTCACAGGACAATGCCTAGCCACACTGGCCAGGGTGCACTGACTTTCACTTTTCTTCCTTAACTTGCATCTGGTGGCTAATAATCAATATTAATGCTAGTAAAAGTGGGCAATTGCAGAACCTTGTTGACAAGTGCTTTACATAAGTTAGCCCCACAGGTGAGTCTCACCACAACTTAATGGGACACGGTCTCTACATGTGGTGAGGAACCAACACCTAGATCATGCGATGTTTAGCCCATACCCTTCCTCCCCCAGAACCTACACATTTTTATACTTTTCCTCAAATTCCAGAGGTCCTGATTCCCATTATGGACACTGTCCCCTGTCAATCGGGGATAGGATGATAAGATGCAAGTCGGAGACAGAGAAGAGAGAGAGAGAGAGAGAGAGAGAGAGAGAGAGAGAGAGAGAGAGAGAGAGAGAGAGAGAGAGCCTGATTTAAGAGAGAAGCATTTTCTGATCCTTGTTCTCTGAAAATCTTTCATGGGGTTTGGGGGGTTCACCGACTGTTATAGATATTTCAGCATTTTCTCTCCCCACTAGAAGTAGCAGAGTATGCCTGGCTGGTGTGGCTCAGTAGACCTATGATCCAAGAGGACATAGTTCAATTTTCAGTTGGGGCAGACTCCCAAGTTTAGACCTGGATCCCCAGGGGGGAAGTGCAGGAGACATCCAAACAATGATTATGTCTCATTATTGAGGTTTCTATCCATCTTTATCTCTCCTTCCTGCTCTGATATTAATAAAAACTATACTTCAGAAATGGAAAAATGTGCTCCCAAGCTGATGGGCCCAAGGGACAAGAGTGGAAGGTAGAAGAAAAGAAAGTAATGGTAATAAAAGGAAATGAAAGGCCAGTTGCCATATGTGGCAAGCTAGGAAGCTGCTGACATCCAGCAGAAGGCAGCAAGCACATGAGTGGCTGGCACTGCATGAGAGGCAGTAGAAGGAGAAAAAGCAGGACTGACTCCCTCACATTAAGGGAGATGAGAGGCACAAATGGAGCCCTGCCGCTGGGCCTGTATGTGGGGCCTTCTTCCCAGGTGCTCCTCTGGCATGCCACTCAGTGAGCCAAATGAGACAGCCCAGGGCCAGAATGCAGTGGAATGTGGGAAGGGAGCCTGTTTCTTGCTGGGCAGCTGACTGTCCGTTGACTATGGGATCCAACCGCACAGTATGACATCTCCCTTTCACTTGGTTGTATTGCCCCTCAGGGTGGCCCCCCATACCCCAACTCCCAAGAGTGACCTTCACCTGTGTCCACCTAAGTGCTCTCCCAGAACTGGCTTGGGGTTGGCCACTCATCAGACTCAAAACCCAGGGCCTGTTACTGGCTCAGAGTTGGTTTACCACCTCCTTGATGGATAGGAAGGAGGATCATGTTGGGATAGTCCTCTCACATTATGACCAAGCCTTCAAAAAGGGTTTCATATTCTTAGTACTTTACACAGATACTAAGCAAAGGTTTATGCCAGCTTAGCATTTTGCTGAAAGGAATGTAAATGTGTTTACTGGCCACAAGTATTGGAATTCAAGCAGGGGCTGGATCCAGGGGGATGACAGGTGTGGATTTGTGAGTTCGGGCCTCTGACTAGATGGCAGGATGGTGTCCCTTTTCAGTACTGGGAGCCTGATTTTGCACAGGGAAGCTCTACCATGGAGCGGCCAACAGACAGCTATGGAGGCTCTGGCTCAGAGTGGGGAGGAGTATTTGAGTCCAGGGTCTAGAGTAGTTACCTGTGATGGACCCTGAGAAGTTGTACTTCAGTGGTTCTCCTGGGAGGCCACTTGATCCAGTCCCTGTGGATGCACCTTCTGAGGGATGACCCAATGAACAGTCACAGAGGTAAGGGAGGAGGTACTAGTGCACCAGAAAAACCACCAAACCAGAAAGAATAAATGGTGATGTGATCTCCAGTGTCTATGCATCATGGATGCTCATGCATTCTTACTTGACCAGTAACTGCAGATGGGAGAATTGGTTTAACATGTCATAGAGGTCACCAGATGGTTCACATTCAGTTCCCTTTATTACTGACATTTATTCACCACCATTCAAGCAAAGGTAATCCCCGCATCTACCACCCAAGCCAGAATCCCTCCCACCTAGAGATTCAGATGTATGTCTCTAACTCCTTAGGACCCATCTCCCCAAAGAAACCATCAATCCCCCTGTCAGCATTTCCCCCCACCACTGAGTAGTTGTCTGAAACTGGCTGTTGGGTTTCTTTAAGATACACTTATGTCTGGGCTTCAGTGTCCATGTGCCCAGTGTAAAGCCTATGAGATGTGCACCCAGCTAGACAGAATGTAACAGGGTCACAGAATGGGGTTTGGTTTATAGAAGGTTCTACAGCCACAATGGGGACAGGGATAAGCACAAAACCAGACCATGCCGGGCCGCCCCAACTCCTGCATGGCATGCACCTGGACAAGTCGGCTTCAGCACGGCATGCACCTGGGCAAGTCGGCCCAGGTGGATGGTGCTTCTTCTTTCCTTATAACTCTCCAAGGGGGCCTGGATACTGCATGCAATTCAGCTTGCTCAGCCCGATGGTGTGGTGAAGCAGGTCCTCCAGGACGGTCATGGAGATGGTGTTTTCACAGAAGCTTAGGGTCATGAGCTGAGAGCAGTGGCTCAGGGCAGGCAGGAGATCAA
Source organism: Ia io (assembly GCA_025583905.1). Lineage (NCBI taxonomy): Eukaryota > Metazoa > Chordata > Mammalia > Chiroptera > Vespertilionidae > Ia > Ia io. Next base: position 6,091,305 of record JAJQQW010000025.1, on the reverse strand, counting down.
TGAACTGGGGTTCCATGATCCCACACTCATCCAAGTCCAGGGGGAGGCTCTCTCTAACAGAAATGGAGGGGCCCAGAACTGATGTTGGTCAGGTTGAGTCTCCTAAATTTCAGGACTTTCAGCTGGCTGACGTTCAGGTGCTGGGAGAGATGTCTCAAGTCACTTTCTAAAAGGAGGCAGTTAGTGATGGACAGAGTCTCCAAAGGGTCTTCAGGCAGCTGGGGAGACATAGAGCAGTTAGGTCAGGGGGATGGACCTGGGGGACAGAGCAAGGTGAGGACGAGCCAGGCCTTAAGGGTAAAGAGAACCATGTCACCAAAGCCTAAAGTTTTCCAGATGAAGATCAAACCCTGGATGTTGCACACTGAAGAGTCATTCAAGTCAGTGCAAATTTGAGTAGAATCCTTTCTCCATCTCTTATCTGCTTTGAGATGGATTCAACTGGATAAAACATCACACAGTCCATTTGCTCATCTGTCATTTGAGCACATCATATATGGAGGTGAGCAGTGTTTCCAGACATCCTGGACCTTCCAGGCCAGATTGGGGGGTGGGGGGCACTTTTTGCTTCGTGTGGCACATATGGAGGTGGTAAACCTGGCAGGACTTCCTCAGGGGTTTCCTGTAGAATAGGAGGATGAGCTTCCTTCTGAGAGACCTACTCCTTTCTCCTGCCTGCTTCTGTCCTGCTACTAAAACCTAACTCTGTCCTGTCTTACATACGCAGAACCAGACCCAAGGTGGCAAGGTTTGAGCAATTTCTAACCAGCTGTATATGTAGGTAAGCTGATCTGGGTCAGGGGTCACCTGTGACTACATTCTAGAATTCCCTTACAAAAACCTCGTGTCTGGTGTGAGAATAAACAAGTCATCTTTTCTGTCAAAGAACAGTTTAGACAGCCACCATTTTTGACTGTATGATTTGGCAGCTGCCAAGTTGGCCACATGGCTTGCAAGCTCACCTGGGGGCTGCCATCTTGAAGCAACAAAGGCCAACCCCTCCCTTTGAATTAGCCAATCACAAAAGACTCTGCGTCTGAGCTCTAATCAAGAGCAAAGGACAGGTCACATGCATAAGGGATGATAAACCCAAGCAGACTGCATGCTCAGTGTGCGCTCGCTTCCAGACCATGTGTGTGTACCATTCTACATAGAAGTAAAATGCTTACCTTGCTGCCTGGCTCCTGAGTGTGTTTTGTGTTCTACAAGGACCCCTGACTTGGGGGGCTTGCCTAATATCTAACAATTTGGGGGTTTGTCCGAGATACCATCTGATGCCACAGGGAAAATGGACCCCTCTCCTGAGCAAGTGCACCCCACTGCCAAGTTGTGGCGGCCTTGGTAATGGTGGCCCATTACCTCTGGGCCAACTATGAGCTCTGGATCGAGAGCCAGCCAGCAATGCAGGAAGGGCCTAAGCAAAACCCACAGCAATCAAATAACCTCATGCATGAGCCAAGGTAGGAAATGGACTGAGTACTACTTTGGTGATTGGGTGTCGTCAGAGGTTGGCCATATGTGACTGGGATGTGTCTTGGACATAAAGCAAATGCAGAGTTCTGATCTGTGGTTCCATTCTCCTGTGAGGGAAGTGGCCAGAGAGGGATGAAGCAGATCTTGGGGAGTATGAGAAACCTTCAACATGGGGGGTTGATTGCAGTCACAAGGGACTGCCGAGAATGGGAAACAGAAATCCTAGGCCTAGGGAATATATTCCCCTGAAATAGTCCATTGGGGGAATGCTGAGGTTTTGGGGAGGAAAGTTCCCGAACCAGGGACAGAGACCTTGCTCTTGGTATAACCTTTTAGTGTTATGCACGACTGTATGAGAGTGTGTGTTGATGTTTTGTCTGTTTTGTTATGCTTTGTTTTGTTTTGTTTAATTTGTTTACTTAGCTAGTGAAATTTCTGTCTATAGGTCTGTGATGCAATTTTGGATAACTTTTAGGGACTTTAATATTCTCTTCCCTGATTTATGATTTTGCTGTGCTGGGTTAAAATTTTAAGATTCTAAGATTAATTTAAAAGTGTAGAATTTGTAAAGGTTGCAACCCAGGGAAGTATAAAACAGAGGTCAGCTAATTCCAAGCCTAACAAACCATTATCTTCCTCAACAGGGGCTGGCATGACATGTTCTTCCTACACCTCTTTCCAAAGATGTCTGCAAATCTTCCTCATGCAAAGGCCTAGGTTGCTGTACCACCACGCCACCTTGTTCTATTGCTGCTCACCACCATCACCTATTTCCCTAAGGTCTCCACTTCCTCCCTGGCCAGAGGGAGAGGCCTGCTCCTTATCAGTAGGTTAGGGTGCAAAGTGTCTTCCACAGAGCTGGAGGAATCCTTCCTGATCACAGTTGTCACAGTGAGGTGAGCAATGGTTTTGTAGCCTTGTGGGAGGTTCCTCAATCCTTTTTTCCATTTAGGTTTTCCAAGGAGAATAGCTAACTTGTGTACCCTTCCTAACTGCAAAACAGGGCAGCATGCCATGAAGAAGTACCACACTGCTTCATTTTGTATGCAGTTCAGTTCAAAGCCTTTATACACTGTGGTCAAAGACACATTGGGAAAATTAGGGCCAAGAATTCAATTCACCATCCAAAAAAAATGCATTTATGTGTTTGGAGTAAAATCAGACAAGAAGTCCTACTTCATTAAAAACTTTATTCTGAAAGTTTTAAGAATATAGACTTTCAACTTAAACATTTAAGTATATGGTAATTTAAGTCATCACTTATGAAATAACCTTGAATAATTCAAACTTTGCCTACTATGAAGAAACTTCATAAAGAGACTTACAATTCTTGTTTCTTCTCCAAACTCACCATTTGCTTTTAATCATTCTTAAATAACAGAAGACAATTTCTTTACAAATTAAATGTTGTCCATACCTTAGCATCATTTTTATTTTACTTTTTAAATATATTTTATTGATTTTAGAGAGGAAGGTAGAGGGAGAGAGAGATAGAAACATCAATGATGAGAGAGAATCATAGTCCCATGAATATGCAGGGTAGTGAAGGACAGTGTGAATCAGTGTAGATGTTGGCACGCTTATCCGTACTTCAATATGTAGACGACCTCCTACTAGCCAATTGAGGTCTAAGGCTATGGCGAGGGTCCAAAATTCTGCCCTCTGTGCTGACCATCCTTTAGGCAGGGCCTGTGCCCAAATTGTCTCAAAGTACAATACCACTGCATACCCCAGCTTGTCTTTTTCCTTCATCTAAGAAGCTACTGCCATCTTTGAACAATACTAAGTCTGGATTCTGTGGGGGCTTATCTGTTAGATCTGGCCAGATAGAGTAAACCTCCTTTAGGACTTCCAGGCAATCACGCTCAGGGGCCCCCTCAGCAATGGGTAGAAAGGTAGCAGGGTTAAGAGTCCTTACTGCTTGTAGTCGTACCCTTGGATTTTCACATAATAACCCTTGGTATTGAGTAATCCCAGAATGAGTTAGCCAGTGCTGCCCCTTTGCTTCCATTAGGGTAATAACAGAAAGAGGTACTTTTACATTTAAGTTTTGTCCTAGGGTAAGTTTATCTGCTTCTTTGACTAATAATGCCATGGCTTCAAGGGCTCTGAGGCATGGGGGCCACCCGGAGGCAACTGGGACCATCTGCTTGGAGAGACAGGCTCCTGGTCTTTGCCAAGGTCCAAACTCCTGTGTTAGAACTCCAAGGGCTACTCCACTGTTCTCATGGACAAAGAGATTAAAGTCCCACATCACTTCTGGGAGCCCTAGTGGTGGGGCCTCAGGGAGTTTTGCCTTTATGGTGATGAAGGCTTTCTTCTGCTCGAGGCCCCCATTCTATAGGTGCCTTCTCTTCCCCTTTTAAAGCTTCATACAGAGGCTTGGCCAGGTCTGAAAACCCTGGGGTCCAGATTAAACAGAACCCTGCTACCCCAGGAATTCCCAAATCTGACTCGGGTGCTAGGGACTGGGATAGCGCATACTGCCTGCTTCCTTTCAGTCCCTAGCCTTCGTTTCCCATGGGTGATTCGGAAGCCTAGATACTTGACTTCCTTCTGACAAATCTGTGCTTTTTCTTGGACACTTTATAACCTGTTTCAGTTAACAGTCTCATGAGGGCTCACGTCCCCTCCCAGCACTGAGCTTGTGTGGAGCTGGCTAGTAGGAGGTCATCTACATATTGAAGTAGAACGCACC